>JAMXBD010003341.1:0-125609 GCA_024138025.1 Combretum micranthum
TCTTATGTTTCCTTGGTAAAACCATCTTTGATGCTTAAGAAAACTTTGAGAAAACTTGTATTAATCTATTTCTATGTTGTTTGATAATAACTTCATATTTTGTGACAAGTCACATAATAAAAAATTTAGCTTTAAGTTCTTTTAATAAAATTCTACTTTTGAATTAGTTGAGACATTAACATTATGTAGATGCAAGTATCATGAGCATATAAAATAATAAGAACATAAGAAAATACTAGAAACAAATAATAAGCAAGAAAATAAAATATCAACTATTCGGAACCTTAGCTTCATCAAGGAATCCCAGTCAAGTATTGGAGCCTTAGCTTCATCAAGGCCCGGGACTAAGAATAAACTAGTCCCGAAAGATTAAAGAAAATAAATAAGAGATTATTTTGACTTGATATGGACAAGTCTAAGACTAGAAAGACTAGTCTGAATAATAACATGAAATAAATAAATTGTAATAACAAGTGAGCTTATATACTCTAAAAGATATATACATATATATATATTTATAAGCAAGTTATAGCAAAAGATCCAAAATATAAACAAGTAATAAATGATAAAGTATATATATGCATGAAAGTAGTTCCATGAACAAGAACCAACACATGATCTTAATGTGGTTTTCTTTAGTGTTTTAACCTAAGAAACAACATCAAACCATATAAGATTGCTTGACATAGAAAGAATAAAACATAAGTTCTTCATTACCAAAATGGGTAAGAAAAAAAAGAATTGTTTTCTTGAAGGCTTTTGCTTTAGAAATGAGTTTTTGGAAATAAGAGAGTTTTGGTAGGAGAGATTTTTCTCTTACAAGAAGAGAGTTCTTGTAAGAGTATGAGAGAGTGTTTAGATAGAATTTTTGCATAAATTCTCTCTTGAGAAAGGTGTGAAGAAATAAGAAGAAGAAAGGTGGTATTTATAGAATTTTGTGGAGGGAATTAAGAGGTAATTAAATAAAAGATAAATAAATTAAAATAGAGAAAGAGGGAGGTTTTGGTAGTGTAGGGGTCCTTTTGTACAATTTTCAATTAATTTGTGTAAGAAGAAGCGATATTTTGTAATAAAGTATGAGTAGATTTTTATGAAGAAAGAAAATATGAATAATGTGAATTGTGTCATTTGTAAGAGTGATTAGAATAAAAGTAGAGAGAGTGAATAGTATAGAATAGTGTACTAATGTACTTTAAATAGTGTAGAAGACAAATTAATTACCGGTAGTAAGTAAAATACGAATAAAATCGTTATATCAGATATTTTAGTTACCGAAAAATTCTAAAACTGATATTTTTGGAATCCTTATATTTTACGAGTCTATTGGTATAAATGGAATATTTTTAATATTCCGAGCTCCGGACACGCTTTTCAAGCACTGATCCCGTTTAAGTCCGAAGGACACTCGAAATTCACAAATATGTTATTTTTAGGTTACCCTATATTATTACGAACTATCTTAAGCTATTGGCTTAATTTCGTTTTCTAGGGTTTGAGAAACGCGGGATTGCCAGATCTTAAACACTAAGGTTCATTATAGGCTTTGTTGACTTTAGGGTTCCAGTTTGACTTCTGGTTTTGTTGAGATATTCGTAAGATCGTATAATTTTCGAGTTTTGGTCGTTTTATATTTTTATCTCTATATCTGTGGGTTCTCTTATTTATTTGAGATTATTTATTTTTTTTTTTGTTTTTGGGATCGTTTAACCGAGTCTAGGATTATGAGTTAACTCAGTTTGACTTTCGATAAAAACTTGAAATTTCTGATTCTGAAATTTACCAAAGGATTTAGGATCTCATCATTTCATTGTAAACGGTATTTGGATATATCGTTTTGACTTATGTTTTAGGAATTGGGTAGATGATTTGATTGGCATACGGACGTTGATTAAACCCGTAGTTGGACTTTATATTTTCTTTCAAGGGTTCTCGTTTTTCTCGAAACTAAGAAATCTCGTTTTTGATCTTATTTGGAATTAAGTTTTAACTTGGTTTGATTTTAGGGTTTCGTTTCCGGTGTTTGACTCGGTCTAGAATTTGGCTTTTATCTTAAGTCAATTTTAGGATTTAAATTTTGATACTAGACTTCTAGGATTATTTTCTAAGAATTATGAAAATTTTTGGGGGTTTACAAGAATGATCAAGTATCGAGTGAATAAAGTATGAAGTTTGTGTACCCTATTCTATGAGGTATATCGTATTAAATTTTATACCTAGAACCTACCCTATAGCACTTTGTATTTATCATGTATCCTATAAAAACTATATGGTATAAGATACCTTATGAAACCAATAAATTTTTTCTTTCCTTTTAAATTTCAAGTTTGTTATAGTATATATATAGTTTCATATAATGTGCAAAACCATCTTGTTTTCATATTCACTACAAATAATGTAGAGTAAGATATTTAAAAAGAAGTTATGCAAAATGTAGGATTTGTTTATTTGCAAAAGTTGAATACTATAACAAACACTTGTAAAGCTTGCTTAAGCAGAATCATAAAACCTGTAGTGGTTCCAAAATTAACAACTTTGGAGACAAATCTGTAATAATTGGCCTCAAAAGATAAACAACACTTATGTAACTTAGAAATAAATCGCATGGAAACGAAGTTCATCTAAATAAAATAATACAACACTACAATAAATTTTGGCTTTAGAGACAAAAAATTCTGTCTCTGAAAGTGAAAAATCTGTCTCTAAAGACTTTCAGAGACAGATTTTCCATCGCAAATTTCTGTCTCAAAAATCATCGTCGCTAATTCTTTTAGAGACAAATTTATTTTCCGTCGCAAATTTGCTACGGAATTTCTGTCGCAAATTTGTCACTGTTTTATAATTAGTTATTTTTTAAATATCTAATTAATAAATATTAAATAAAACTATTTCGTTGCAAATCTGTCTCTGATTCTAAGACAAATTATTTAAAAAATACTCATTTGCCTCTTATTTATCCTTCCCAAGAGGTCACTCATCATAGAATACTACATACTAAGCACACTTAACATTGAAGTTTTCATAAGCACTGTCGCGACCCTATGTGGAGCCTAGTAGGATTGCCCTAAATCGTCATATCACGTGTGCACCCGCAACATGAGGATCGCCTTGCAAGTCAGAGTTTACAAGACTCTAATTAATTATCCTCTCATTGTATTATACATATATAAATTTATTATGAAAATAATTTATTGGATATTGAGACTTCCACAGATCACAAGACCGCAGAGAATCAGATATCCTACCAAACGACAAGATAAGGTAAACCTAGGTTTAACACAAATATAACTAGGTTTAAGTTAAGAAAAAGACTACATTTTCATGTTTATTCTCTCAACTAGATTTAACCTATCAAATTCTCAATCTTCTATCAGTTTCGTACAACTTGATCTTTGTCACGCTCTGCACTCAAATCCTATCCCATCCATGTATTGAACTTTCCTGCAAAAGCAAACTGTTGGGGAGTCAGCTACAACTAGCTGAGTGAAGTATACCCTCGCTCCATACCGTTCAAGCAAAAGCAAACAAGTTATTAAACAAGCATATGCAATGTGCACAATCAAATGAACAAATATATATGGCCAACCGGTAACCATATACATATTCGGATTTGCGCCCTCCGAATCCGGGGTTGGGGTACATCCACTCATCAGCACCCAGATTAATATACTTCGGGAATCAAATTTCTCAAGAAAAACTTTTTATATATCAAAATAATATACATATAACAACATCCCAGTGAAGTAATAAATCCGAAACAATGACCCGGCGATTCTAGGAGGGCCGTCTCCCCAGGACGACTTAGTTCCCATTCCCCTAGAACAAGGCCCATGGTACACACTAGGTATATACCACTTCGGTCCTCCATGTTCACCATCCTCACGAGACAGTGCGGCCCATCCGGTCAAGTGTAGTGGTGATGGCCTTCTACATGCAATCGTGAAATGCATGATCAATATTATGATTATCACGCCAATAGTCATTAAGTCCATTTATTTGGCGATCAGACAATTATCAGACACTCGCAAGATCAAATGATTAAACAACACTCAATACTTAACGTTCAAATAATGTATAGTATTTTCAACACAGATAACAAACACGAGCAACCACAAGTATAAATTTCCCAACCCATACTTGAATCATTTGATTTATATTAACAAAATATCATACTCTAAACCTACAAGCACAAGCAGATATGAAGGTCATTGGAATATACTCACCTGTTTATCCTTGCTTAATGGTAGTAGAAGTCTACAAGAAAACTTGAAGACGAATCTGTATCCCCTGAGAATAGATAACGAACACCCATTACTATACTTTTGTTCATACAAAGAAACCTATTGTGTCTTTGTATCTTAAACTTGAGTTTTACACTTCTTAATCTAACCTTAACACATAATTAGTCTTTTGAGCTTGTAAAGGCTACGCTTCGTAAGTTAAACTATAAAATTTGTATAATCTTAGTTTCTTAAGAAAAGTATTTTATGTTTTCAAATATCGAGTTTAATCACGAAATCTTAAATTGGGCATATTACATTCGTTTTAACTTAGATTTTAGCATATGAGTAGTCATTTGAAAACATATCAAATGTAGTTTTTAATTGTTAGGTTAAAATAATCATTTTGTATATTTATCCTATGTTACTTTAGGGGCTCGAAAGGTATCATAATGATGCCTAGGTTTCTTGTTTTATATTCTTAATTATTATTTCAAGTTCAATTCCTTGTAAATGTTTATTTCATAAAGTATTAGTGACTAAACTTAATTTGAGTTCATTACTCTACTTTTTAGTTAAAGCGTATACATTTATATTTATTTTCATTTTGATTGTCTTGATGTTATTTTAAGTATTTAACTTTAGTTAATTTGATTATATCGACTAATATTTATGATTTTCATTAATCTATACTTTATATCCTTATAGTCTTACAAGTGTTGAATTTTATACTTAGAGTTACGGAATTCTTGGTTAGGTTTAATCTTTCAATTACAATTTATATTATCTTGATTTTCTAATTTGTAATTGAATTACTTAAATTTTATTCTAGGAATCTTATTCTTTTATATGTGTTGAAATCTTCATATGTCTATATAGGTTTGTTATTGAGTATATGTTGTGTGTACTTTAAATTATTTAAACTTGTCATAGAACATCTTCATTCCTTTTAAATGTTGGAACTAAGCTATAGGTTTACTTTACTTAATTCTAATTGTTTCTTTAGCCAAGTTTTACTTCATAAAACATAACGAGTGTTTATATAAGTTAAGAATATTTTTGTTTTAGTGTCTTCAATATTAAAATCTTAGTTTGAATCTTATTTATGTAAATTATACCTAATATCTAGTTTTAATGGTTACATATCAATCCTAGCGATTTATTTTTAAATCATCATTTGTTAACTGATATACTTTAAGGATCTAATAATTCAATTCTAAACCACTAGTTATTGTCTTTGAATTATATTTATCGAGATATCACTCGTTTTGGAAAATCACTATTCATTTCCCAGGAGGTCACCCATCCTAGGTCATGAGCACGCTTAACTTTTAGTGTTTTGAGAATTTTTCAATACTATACTACATATATCTCTATAGTAAAGGTTTATATTTTTTTTACATTGTTTTCAGGTTAAAAACTAAAATCTAAATTTTACGGGATCGGATAGATTTAGGTTTTTCACCTACGTGATTAGAGTTTCTAGATCTAATAGGGTAAACTAAAGTTTTAGTCTATATAGGATTGAAATATTATAACTTTCATGTTTGTGAAATCATAATTTTAATTTGGGCTTTAGATTAGAAGATTTTGATCAATTATTGATTCTATCGTGTATATTTCAACTCTAGCAGTTTATCTATAAATTTCTATTTATTAATAAATAGACTCTAAATATTAATTATCTAATATTATAATCAATTTTCTATCATCTAGCGTTTTTATTTATCAATTTATTATCATTAATAAACGAAATGTAATATCAACTAGTCTAAATACACATACTAGCATGACATAATTTTTATTATATCATTAATATGCATGTAAATATGTATATTTATAATAAAAACTAATATTAAAATCTTAATATTACGAAACTTCTATATATCGGATCATAATAGTAAAATTTTAGAGTGACCGAAACCTAACCTTGTGTGGTCTTGAATTGAAGAGCGTATCGCCACGATCACAACGCACTTCCGGAATTAGAATCGATTATCGTATGTGAAAGATATGAGCTTTTGAAGATCGGAGGAGCTTCTAGATTCCTTTTCTATTATTTTATTATTTTTCTTTTTTTTTTTCTTTTTCCTTCTCCTGCGGTTGATTTTTCTTTTCTTTTTCTTTTTTCTTTTTTTTTCTTTTTCTGGTCGAAGAAGATTTTTCTCTTTTTTTTTTTTTATGTCTTATGGGAAGACTTTTTCGGAGAGAGAGAGAGAATATAGGAGAGAGAGAGAATTGAGAGAAAGAGAGTATGAAAGAAAGAAAGAAATACGGAGAGAGAGAGAATGAAAAGAATGAGAAGAGAGAGAGAAAGTTGAAGAATTTATAAGAAAAATCGGCGTGGAGAGCAAGCCAAGAGGAAAATGGTGGGAAAGTTTTAATTTTTGGTTTAATTAATACGTATAATAAATATTCATTCGATATTATTTTTAGATAAAAATTTACGTACCTACTATATTAAATATTCTGAACATTATGGTATACTTAAAATTTTTAATTTAAGACTTTTATTTTTCAACTTTAATATATATTATCGCAAATTATAATTTATCCTTTAAAGATTTAAATTATTGGTGTTTTGGTATTTTAAGACTTGTTAATAATTAAATTGTCTTTAATTTGGCTTTATTTATATTCTACTATTATAAATCTATAGTGTTTATCTTTTGTTTGTATCTTTTGAATTATTTTTGGGATCCAATTTATTATTTTACTTATCTTTATTGGTTTTTAGTTTATATATTAATCATATTATTATTGTTATGTCTTACGGAAGATTTTTCTTTGATATAGGTATTTATACTTATATTTTTATTTTAATTAAGTCTTTTATTGTCCATATTGGTAATTACCAAAATTTAAATTCACGAAAAGCGGGGATGGTTTTTCGGACATTTCTAAAATTTCTACCAGACATTACTATCTATTTAACAATTACCAAAAATTAAATAGACGTATAATTTAGGGCGTTACAAGCACTAAACCGATAAACCAATTCATATCTTCATGAGTAAGTTCCACTACTGTTTATTTAAGAGATATCACAATTTACAATATTATAACTATGAAACATTTTACATGTCTTTTATAATTTATTTTTATTTATAATTTCACTTTACCTATTTATTAAGGATTTTTCATTAATATTTTATTAAAATAATATATAATATTAATATATACAATGTTTTCATTTTATAATAATTATTTTAAATTATATATTTATTACAAAGATATAATATTTTCAGTAGTGTATTATAATTTTTTTTCCAAATATGATATTATTATTAAAAAATATTATATATTATGTAAAAATAAATAATGTTATACATATAAATTTATATATATTTAATGATATATATTATTATTATACTTTTTACATTACTTATTTAATATTTTATGTTAACTTAATAAATTGTATATTTTTAATTAATGTGTTTATTTTTTAATTCATTTTTGTTACACTTAATAAACTATAATATAATATAAACAATATAAAAATATATTTTTAATTAATATATTAATAAAATAATATATAACATCAATTTTAAATACATTTAACTAATTATTATATATTATATTTTATTACTTAAATATACTACATTTTTACATAGTATATTATTTTTTCCCCAAAGATGTTATTATTTTTAAATAAAATACAGTTTGTAAATATAGATTATGTAAGATATATATAATAATTTATTTTATATTAAAAAACATATGAATAGTCATAATAAATATATAAAAAAAATTATAAATAATATAATATATATTTTTTATAAATAAAATATATATAATTAGTTGTAAATAACATATGATTATACATATTATATTTATTATATAATAAAATTAATTTACAAATATAATATATGTCCTTATTATATAATGCACATTTGTATATATTATATTATATATGTATAATTAAAACTAAATTTTAAACATAATTATTTATATATACAAATATGTAATAATTTAGTTTAGAGACAAATTTGCAAAAATTTAAAAAAATAGAAATTGGCGCTAAAATAATTTAATTCTCTCTAAAATCAGAGAGAAATTTGCAACGGAAAAATTTCCATCGCAAATCAATGTGTAATCCGTTGCAAATTCCGTCGCAAAAGTATGTAAAAATTAGAAGATTATTCATAATTTATGTCATCACAAATCCGTCGCAAATTTGTCTCTAATTCATTTTTTTAGAGATAGAAATTTTCCGTCGCAAATTTTCTGTCTCTAAAGGCTAGTTTTCTAGTAGTGCAAGTTCTTTTGAATAAAAATATTCAGATGATTGTCTACAAATAATAATCTTGAACAAAAATAACCACACAATAAAAAAAATCTTGAGTTATTATTTTTTTTTATTAATTAAATTATTTTATAACTTTTAATTGGTTAGGTAAGAAATACCCTGAAACCTGTATCCTTTATATATTTAAGTACATGTTCAAGGATGGGTAAAATGTATAAAGACTTCATACTCATATATTACTTTGTGAATATTGGCCAATATATATTATACACACACACATGCTACTTTATGAGTGAGTTTTGGTAATTTAATAGCCGTAGCTTATCATGTAACCCTCAATACCTACCTAGACTCTTTTCATTTAAGTAGAATACAAATAGATTCTGTATGATAGGATTATCTACTCACCACTACCTAGATGATAGAGTTTCGAGTAGTTATGGCACGAATACTAATTCTTTCTTATAATCCATATAAGACTTCCTTCACATGGGATTTCATACAGACGATGTCACCTCTGACACTAACCTAAATTTACTTCGACGGGCATATAGTACAAGATATTAGCATGTACTTGAGTTACCGCCCATGCTTATGGGAATGGTTATCATGCTTATTTTACTCATTATCTTATATTACCTTAGTTATATTGCTAGAACTATTAATAGATATTGCTATCTTCATTTTTTTCATTACGCAACATGATGTTAACTAGATTTAGTCATAATTTGCAATTAAATATAGTATACTATGGTAAATTTTATGTATGAACTAGTGTTACAACTGCAAGTGTTAATATGTACGATGTATAAAGTATTGTTATGTAATATATGGCAGTGTAATATGGTAATAATACAATGAGCATATATTAATAATTAATATGATGGATTTTAGGACACTCGTAATTTGAGCTTTTCAATAGTTGTACAGTTGAGATCACCCAATATTTTATTTATGACTTATGAGATTGCAAGCAAAAAAGCTCAATGTTCGTACTCTTCAAAAACATAATAAAATAGTATAATATGTAGAGATGTATTGTTTGACAAGTTAAAAAATTCATGTTATAAAGATAAATAAAACCTGATGTACAATTATAACCAATAAAAAAATTTATCGATAATTTGTATAGTCATGGAATACAACAAAAAACCATTTTTTAAGAAAATTGACAACTCATGGTTCCATTGACATGAGACTTGCTTCATGCCATATAATGATTTCTTTAACCTATAAACTTTGTAAGAACCAGCTCGATCATAACCTTGAGGAGGATACATATATATTTCTTATCCAAATTTCCATGAAGAAAAGCATTATTTATATCAATCTGATGTATGGATCATTTTCTAGCACTTGCAATAGCAAGTAAAATCCTAATAGTCCCTAATTTTGCTACGGAGAAAAAGTGTCATGGTAATCTTCTCCCTCTATTTGAGTATAACCCTTGGCAATCAACTAGCTTTATATCTATCCACAGTTCCATCGGGTTTAAATTTGGTTTTATAAATCTATTTGCACCCTATAGCTTTCTTTCCCTTTAGTAAAGTGGTAAGTTCCCAAGTTTGATTTCTTTCAAGAGCTTCGATCTCTTTAAACATAGCATCAACCCATTTAGTGTGTTTAGTGGCCTTAACAAGTTGGTTCTAGAACAATCAATACATTAGCTAATAAGATCACATAATTTGTGTAATAGTATTTAAAAGTTGATGAGGGAAATAAAGGATAATCAGTTGAAGTGGAAGAAGGAACAGAACTTACCAAGGTAAAGGAACCAGAAGGATCAGAAATTGTATGTTCATAGTCATTAAACCATTGTGGCAATTTCAATCTGTAGTAGATTTTCTAGTAGACTGAACATCTGAAGTCCGTGGCTGATTCAGGAAATCAGTATTAACTAAAGTAGGAGAAGGAAGAATAGTAGGAACATCATAAGAAGGATAAGTGATAGGTTAAATTGGAGAAGTATTAGAATCATATTCAACAGAATCTTTGTAAGGAAATATATCCTCACAAAACTTGACATCACGACTCACTATAACATGTTTGGCAGACATATCAAAAAGTTTATATCTTGTATGGCCTTGAACATATCCTAAGAAAACATATTTAGCACCTTTAGCATCCAATTTATCCCTTTTAACAGTAGGAATTGATAAAAAATAAAGACACCCTATGACATGCAAATCAGAATAATCTGGTGCATGGCTAAATAACATTTCATAAGGTGTTTTCCTTCCTAAGATTGACATAGGCATCCTATTGATAAGATAAGTGGTTGTCAAAAGACACTCACTCTAAAAAGATTTTGGCAAATTAGCATGCAATCTTAGAGCTCTTGCGATATCAAGCAAATGCTGATGCTTTCTTTCAACTCGACCATTTTGATGTGGTGTGTCACGCCCGAAGGGTACCCTAAACGTGGCAGTCCGCCGCATACAATATTAAAGCTAATGAATGACAACCGTAGTCATGCAGGAGCTTCGATATTATATGCAAGGCGTGCTTCCAAGATAGTAGGAGACTCTTAGGGGTGTTACGTTTAAATAGATAGCAAGAATAAGCATAGATAATCATAAGTTCTTCATTTCAACATACAAAAGTACATCTTCTTAGGGGCATTCCCCCGTCTTAAGGTCTTTGATCAACAATACTTTTCATCAAAATAAACATATCTACTACATAAGTCTACTATAGAGATTTTTCCTAGAAGTCTATGTTCAAAACTAAAAATACATAAACTTCCTCCAAAAACTCCTAGTAGCGTATACTCGTACCTGGCATAGGGCTCCTCGGGGCCAACCAGAGATAATCATACTGTAATGGAAAACTATAAGGGTATAAGCATGACTAGCTTAGTGAGATAATTCCAACTATAAGACATTTCCCACAATTCAGCCAAGTATTTTAATCAAAACATATGAAAATGCATCATCCATATGAACATGTAAGATACACATGATTAACCGGAAATCAAGTGTAGCATGGATTTAACGCCCTCCATGACAAGGGTTGGGTGGTTACAGGCCCATACGACCATCAATAATAGCAGATTTACCGGCTCCTGCTTGCCATGTAGACTTTCCGGCTCCTACTAGCCATCACGTAGACTTACCGGCTCCTACCAGCCACCACTACTCTTTCCTCGTTTCCCCACACGAAGAAAAGTAGTGAACAAATGTAATTCATGTGTATGATATGCATGAGTAATTTCAAGTTATCATTTGGCCATATAAGTTGAATTCATATTAAAAGTGATCAACCATAATTTCATCATATCAATACATAAATCACACTTTATTTAGCACTTCGTATTTCGATATTCTTAACCTTCGTTCAACAATTATTTCATAACAAAGGTTCATTTATATTTTTCCTAGTTTTCTAATGCTACTAACTACAAGCACAAACAAGGAAATGAACTTAGGAAAAGAATTAACTCACTCCATATCGGTGGATCTAATCGTAGTAGTCCTCCGGATAGATGATCTCGGGTCCCTCGTCACCTAGACAAGATGAAATACCCAAAATAAGTCTCTCATAAGACTTCTATTCTTGAAGATTCTAATCTTTTCTTAAAATCGCGGTAAAATCGTATAAGGGGAAATTCCAACTTAAAATGGCCATAACTTGCTCATTTTAGCTCGGAATTTCGCGTATAATATACCGTTTTCTACCTACTCGGAAAGATCTACGCATTTCTAAACTTATTTTCATGAAACTAGGTCGTTTGGGTTCCGAAAAGACAGCGGCCAGATTCGCCACGAATTTATAATACTTGTTTTCCTTCTTTGCAAACAAAGCTCATTTGAAGAGATAAATATTTCAAATATTTTGTAAACTTTTTGAAAGGTATATACATATACGTATTGACTCATAACAAATGTATGAAGTAAATGAAGTTGTCTCAACTTTGAAAAGTAAGGTCAACTTTGAAAAGTAAGGTGTTAAAAGACTTTTGAACTTGAGATTCTATTGATTATTTTATTTTTCTTTTGAAAGATCTTGAGTTATTGAGATAAATATTCTTTTTCTAAATGTAACCTCTTGTAATTTCTTTAAATTCCTAAGGTGTGGTTTTAGTTTCAAAACTTGGTTTTAAAGAGTAATAAAACGACAATTTTGTTTCTTGTAATGTAAAAGGATATTTCTTAATGAAAAATAAGTTTTCACAAAACCATTTGTTTATGAAAGAAATCATTTTCAAGTATGCTCTTGATTTTTCCAAGAAAATCTATTTCCTTCATTTATCTAAAATGAACCTTTAGTTTACTTCTTTAAATTTTTGTTGAGACAAAAGCATTATTTTCATGCATGAATATGAACCATAAGCTTATGAAAATATGAAAAGAACATAATATTTAAAAGAAAAGCATATCAAGTATTGGGACCTTAGCTTCATCAAGGTACCCCGGGACTAAGAAAAGACTAGTCCCGAAAAAGAAAAGAAAGGATTGTTTTGACTTGATGAGGACAAGTCTAAGACTAGAATGACTAGTCTTAAAATCAACTTAAAATTAAATAAATTGCAGAAAGGTAAATAAATTGCAAGGCTATGAGCTTATATGCTCTAAATAGTATATATAGCTATTAGGATATATTAGATAGAAATAAACATAAAGGAATTATGGAGAAACATAAAGGAACATAATAAAACATAAATGATCATGGAGGAATTTTGATTATGAACAAAAACAAAGCATGAACCTAATGTTGCTTTCTTAACCTTCATGGTTTTAGAAAACACACACTAAGCTCATACTAAGTAAATGAACATGAAGAAATCTTGAGAAATTTCTTACCTAAAGAAGCTAAACTTAAGAGGACTTTCTTGAAGAACTCTTGAGAGGATTTGGAGAGAAATTTTAGTATAGTAACTTTAGAGATGAAGAAGTGTGAAAGAAGTGAAGGTATGAAGGGGTATTTATAGGAAAATGGGGAGATAATTTGTGTTATTAAAATAAATGAAAACAAAACAATTGTGGGCATCAAGAGAGGGGGCCGGCGCCACATGCATGGGGAGGAGAGAAAAATTAATTTTTTTGTCTTTTGATTAATTAAAGTAAGAAATGAAAGATGTGAATTGTATTGGAAATGAAAATGTGTAAGAATAGGTGTATGGCTTGTAAGAATAGGTTGTAAGAAAAAGTAGAGATAGATGAATAGTGTAGAATAGTAGAAAATAGTGTAATGTAAAAGTAGACATGACAATTAAATACCGGTAGTAAGAAAGTACGCGTATAAAAGCGATATCTGATATTTTTAGTTATCGAAAAATTACGAAATTGATATTTTTGGAAATCTTATATTTTTACGAGTCTAACGGTATATTCGGAATAATTTTCCTATTCCGGGCTTCCGGCACTTTTTCAAGAATCATGTCCGATCGGGTTCAAAGGACACTCGAAATTCTTCAATCTGATATTTTTACGCAACCTATGGCTATTACGAATTATTAGGGCAAACTTTTCCAACTTCGTTTTCTAGGGCTAGAGAAAACGGTAATGCCGGAGTTTAAGCGGTCACGATATACTAGGGTTTTGGTTGACTTAAGAGTCCGTTTGACTCTCGATTAGGGTTTGGGTTTCGAATTTGGAACCGAAAATTCGGAACTTACAACCTACCCTCCTTAAAGAAAGTTTTGTCCTCAAAACTTGAAATTCATACCTGATTCCTTGAACAGACTTGGGTATTTCTGGCGTATGTTCGTTCTGCCTCCCAGGTCGCTTCTTCACGTGAGTGGTTTCTCCATAGAACCTTCACATACTTGATTTCTTTGTTCCGAAGCTTCTGCACTTTGTGGTCTAGGATCTGAACCGGGTGCTCCTCGTATGTGAGATTTTCCTTTAGTTGAACAGGTTCTAGCTCTGCAATCCTGGTAGGGTCTGACATATGCTTCCGCAAGACAGACACGTGGAATACGTTGTGAATTCCAGATAGGCTAGGAGGTAGTGCTAGGCGATAAGCAAGATCTCCTACTCTTTCCAGTACTTCAAAAGGTCCAATGTAACGTGGGCTCAACTTCCCTTGTGGTCGAACTCGGCGAATACTTTTGATGGGATTCACCTTTAAGTACACGTGATCTCCAACTTCAAACTCGAGGGTACGTCTTTTCATATCCGCCCAACTCTTTTGCCTATCTTGTGCCTCCTTCATCTTTTGTCGGATGATTCGCACCTTGTCAGCTGTATCCTGTACTAAATCAGGTCCGATACTCAACTTTTCTACATCATCCCAAAACAAAGGAGACCGACATCTCTTCCGTACAACGCTTCATAAGGTGGCATCTGGATCGTGGAATGGTAGCTGTTGTTGTAGGCAAACTCTACCAAAGGTAGGTGTGCATCCCAGCTACCTTTGAACTCTATCACACAGGCTCGCAGCATATCCTCCAATGTTTGTATCGTCCTTTCTGACTGACCATCCGTCTGAGGGTGATAAGCCGTACTGAAATGTAGCTTAGTTCCCATACAATTTTGCAAACTTGTCCAAAATTTGGATACAAACCTTGGATCTCGGTCGGAGACTATTCCAGCGGGTACTCCGTGCAAGCGTACTATTTCCCTTGTGTACATTCTTGCCAACTTATCCAAGAGTACGTCATGTTCATTGGAAGGAAATGAGCCGTCTTTGTCAGTCGATCCACGATGACCCAAATCGCATCATATCCTGCTGATGTTCTTGGTAATCCACATACAAAGTCCATCGTGATTTGGTCCCACTTCCATTCGGGTATGGGCAAGGGTTTCAGAAGTCCACCAGGCCTTTGGTGCTCTACTTTCACTTGTTGGCACGTAGGGCATTTTAGCACAAAATCTGCTACGTCTCTCTTCATGCCGTTCCACCAATAGTGGCTTTTTAGATCCTGGTACATCTTTGTTCCTCCTGGGTGCATGGTGTATCCGGAGTGATGTGCTTCTTTCATGATTTCCTTTCTTATGTCTTCATCATCCGGAACGCATAACCTGCCTTTCATCCTAACCACTTCATCTTCATCCGTGGAGAAATCCGTGTATCTTCCTTCCTGTACCTCTTTCTTGATCTTCATGATCGCCTCATCGTATCGCTGGGCTTCCTTGATTCTTTCCACCAAGGTGGGTTCCAAAACAAGGTTGGCAATTTCTACTTCCACACTTTGCCCAATAAATTCAATGCTCAATCTTTCGAACTCCTTTATCAACTCTCTCTTATCAGTGAGCAAAGAAGCAATTTCTCCATAATTTTTCCTACTTAGGGCATCTGCAACTGCGTTTACTCTCCCTGGACAATAATTGATTCCAAGGTCGTAATCCTTGATGAGCTCTAACCATCTCCGTTGCCGCATATTCAACTCTTTTTGTGTGAATAGGTACTTGAGGCTCTTATGGTCCGTGTAGATTTCACATCTTTGTCCATATAAGTAATGCCTCCATAACTTGAGAGCGAAAACAACGGCGGCCAACTCCAAATCGTGAGTAGGATAGTTCTGCTCATGAGGTCTGAGTTGTCGAGATGCATACGCGATCACTTTCCCATCCTGCATCAGTACGCATCCGAGGCCATTCCTAGAGGCATCACTGTGCACGGTATAGGACTTCTCGGGGTCTGGTAGAATTAGGATTGGGGCAGAAACAAGTCTTCTCTTTAGTTCCTGGAAACTTTGTTCTCTTTGTCTGTCCAAATGAATTTCTCCTCCTTTTGAGTTAACTGAGTGAGAGGCTTGGCGATGTTTGAAAAATTCTTCACAAACTTCCTATAATATCCGCCAATCCAAGAAAACTTCTCACTTCAGTTACAGTCTTAGGTTGTTTCCATTTCATCACTGCATTGATCTTCTCAGGGTCTACCGATATTCCCTCTCCAGATATCACATGTCCTAGGAAAGATATACGATCCAGCCAAAAGTCACACTTAGATAGCTTGGCGTACAACTTATGCTCACGCAGAGTCTGTAATGCCATTCTTAAGTGTTCCTGATGTTGTTCTCGCGTCTTGGAGTAGATTAGGATATCGTCAATGAAGACTATTACACACTTGTCCAACAGGGGCTTATATACTCGATTCATGATATCCATGAAAGCTGCTGGTGCGTTGGTTAGTCCAAAAGGCATCACTAGAAACTCGTAATGTCCATAGCGAGTTCTGAAAGCTGTCTTTGGTACGTCCTCAGGTTTAATCCTCAACTGGTGGTATCCGGACCGTAGATCGATCCTTGAAAAGACGCTTGCTCCTTGAAGTTGATCGAAAAGGTCATCTATCCTTGGGAGGGGATACTTGTTCTTGATGGTGACTTTGTTTAGCTCCCGATAGTCGATGCATAAGCGCATGGAACCATCCTTTTTCTTTACGAACAATACTGGCGCTCCCCAAGGTGATACGCTTGGTCGGATAAAACCTTGATCCAACAAGTCTTGTAGCTGAATCTTTAACTCCTTTAGCTCTACTGGTGCCATCCGATAGGGTGCCTTTGAGATTGGTTCTGTATTGACCAATAGGTCAATTTCAAAATCGATCTCTCTCTTTGGTGGCAATCCAGGCAATTCGTCCGGAAATACATCTGGGAACTCATTGGCCACGGGTATGGATCCAAGCTCAGGCTTTTCTCCTTCTTCTTCATTTAGGTTACTCAGGTTGATCTCTTTCGTTCATTAACTCAAATGAATTCAACTTCACCGTGGATTCTCCTCTGAATATCACTTCACATCCATTTGGTCCTTAAACTTCACTTCCTTTTGTCTGCAGTCTACAAGGCCTTAACGGATGTTAACCAACTCATACCCAAGATTACTTCGTATTTACTCATTTCTAAGATTATTAGGTCACACTTGGAGTGACTTCCTTGTATCTCCATTGGACAGCCTTTAAGCATTTCCTTTGTCGTTACTATGCTTCCAGTGGGGGTTTTTACTCGAAAACCGGTAGCAATAGTATCTATGGGTAATCCAATTTGTTTAGCCAGGCTAACGGTGATAAAAGAATGGGTAGCTCCCGTATCGAACAGGGCATAAGCGGGTTGACTAGCTACACATACGCGTCCTGCACTCGGATGTTTATACTAATTACGAACTGGTACACTTAAGCTAGTCGTAGGTATAAAACTTGCGTAACGTAGGAAACTTGATAACTTGCTTTAAAAGAAAGGGTTTTGATTCTGACCTGTTACCAAACCAAAATCTGAGCCATAGTCTCCATCTACGGCTGCTAGCTCAGCTCCTTCATCATCGGACTCCTCGCATACCCACTGTCCCTCCAAGTTGTATATCCTCATTCCATGAACAGCTGCTCCAGTCCGATTCGAGTTGCTTCCTCCATTTCCATTCTTTGCTGGTGCCGCTCCTCCCGTAGAACTAAACGGTCTTGCTGGTGCATTCTTCCTTTGTGGGCATTCGTTGGCGAAGTGCCCAGTTTGCTTGCAAACGAAGCAAACGGTGGAAGTCTTCTTCGGGCAATCTCCTATCTTGTGACTGGGATCTCCACAGAAGTAGCACTTGTGTTGCAGCAGCGGGCATCTCTTTGGGTAATGCTCCTTCTTGCATTTCCAGCAGGTCACAATGACTTCCGGCGTCTTTGTTGTTACTAACACTTCCTCTGAAGCTATGGAAAGGTTTGAACTTCTTGCTTTGAAAGCTGGGGTTGTAGCTATCTTGGGTTCTCTTTCCGAACACAAAAGTCTTCCTTTCAGGGGCTTTGCTCTTCCTCTTCTTTGCTCCCTCAATGATACGAGCCCTTTCTACCAACTCTCGGAGGGTTCTCAGGTCTAACTCCTCCAGACGCATCCTTATGTCTTCGTCCAGGCCACTCAAAAATACTTGTCTCTTCAGCTCTTCACTATGCTTGAAGGACTCAGGTGCGTATTGGAGCAGTCGGCTAAATTCCGTCTCGTACTGCTCTATCGTTCTTCCTTTCTGGGATATATGGAGAAAGTCTCCACTATATTGAACTCTTAAGCTTCCAGGGAAGTAATTGTCCAGAAACTCTCTGCGGAAAGCTGCCCAAGTTACGGGTGGCAACAATTCCCTGCTTTTTGACTCCCACCATACCCTGGCATTAAATCGCAGCATGTACGTGCCATAGTCCAGGCGCAGATGATGGGGAACTTCATAGGCGGCAAACGACCTTTCTATCTGAGCTAGCCAGTCCTCAGCTTCGTCTGGCTTTCCGAAATTTCCGTCGAAGTACCTGTTGCTCTTTATGAAGTCCGGCAAGGAACTTCTATAAGGTCGAGGCGGTGGTGGTGCTGGCAAAGGAGGGGGACGGTATGAGATTCAGCTTCTGGTGCTGCAGGTGCCAACGGTTGCTTCAGGTGCATTTGCAGCAGGCGGTGGTGCGTTTGTGCACGCTGCATGAAATTATTGACCAACCCTGTCAGTTGGTTGATAGCGGCCCATACATCTCCTTGTTGATTTGGTGGAGGATTTGGGGCTTGTTGCTTGCTGGGGATTCCCTGGTTCTGCTGGTATATTGTTAGAGGCGCGACGTTCGCGTCTTCTACCCCTTCTACCACGTCTGTTATTTATTCTAGTTTTAGACTTTAAAGGAGATCGGAAATATCGGAAATTCCATAGGAAGTATTTAAAGCAATCAAATTCAGAAATCATCAAAAGTACTTTTCATAAAAAAAAATTTAATAATTCTTACATAACCTTGAGAAGGCAGAAAACCATTCTCATCAAAAGATAATTGTTCAAAATCATAGAAAACAAAACACAAGGCATTAAAAGAAAGATAAGCCTAGGAAAAACTAGGTTGGACTTGTTGGGTCATGCTCCTTGCAACGGTCTCCATGGGTACGTCTTGGCTCAATCTTCGGGGAGGTGCTTGGTTGGGAGCCAAAGGGCTGTTCTTCCAGAGAGAGACAGATTGGGTTTCCTCAGGCTCTGAGTCCTCGTTAGATCTCTTTCCGGACTACCGTTTGTTTTCTATTTCCTTCGTTTGCTCGGGCTTCTTTCATGACGAAGTTCTCATCTGGAATAACATCTAGTTGTATTCCAACGGAGTTAGGCTGAGCGTTGTACTCCGATGGCGTAGGGACAATTCGTCGGTAAGCAGCATTTAATAGAATCGATCTTCCGCATCTGCCTTCAGCCAGTCCGTATGGTTGCCAACTCATCGTGTGCGTAGATGTACAGGGGCCCTAGCTTGTCGGAAGTCTGGTTCCTATCGTCATATCTTAGCTCCTGGGGCAGTTCCTCCATAAGGGGTGTCTTAGTCCTTTCTTCCATCGCTTGAACATTTCGCGGACGATCCTGGGCCTTCCAACTAACGCGAACTCCTCACACAGAATTCTTAGTCTAAGACGGTAGTTCACGAAGGTCTCGTCATGGTCTTTAAGGAAATGTCGGGATTTTTCCTTAACCTCAGGGAAAGTCAGCTATCAAGGAAAACAAATAGGGGATCAGATTAAGCTAGAGTTTCTATCTTGTTACTATCTATCTTAAGGTCTATTCCTACTATCTTATATCTAAACTTGGGCTCTGATACCAACTTAAACTGTCACGCCCGGAGGGTACCTAAACGTGGCAGTCGCGCATACAATATTAAAGCTAATGAATGACAACCGTAGTCATGCAGGAGCTTCGATATTATATGCAAGGCGTGCTTCCAAGATAGTAGGAGACTTTAGGGGTGTTACGTTTAAATAGATAGCAAGAATAAGCATAGATAATCATAAGTTCTTCATTTCACATACAAAAGTACATCTTCTTAGGGGCATTCCCCCGTCTTAAGGTCTTTGATCAACAATACTTTCATCAAAATAAACATATCTACTACATAAGTCTACTATAGAGATTTTTCCTAGAAGTCTATGTTCAAAACTAAAAATACATAAACTTCCTCCAAAAACTCCTAGTAGCGTATACTCGTACCTGGCATACAGGCTCCTCGGGGCCAACCAGAGATAATCATACTGTAATGGAAAACTATAAGGGTATAAGCATGACTAGCTTAGTGAGATAATTCCAACTATAAGACATTTCCCAATTCAGCCAAGTATTTTAATCAAAACATATGAAAATGCATCATCCATATGAACATGTAAGATACACATGATTAACCGGAAATCAAGTGTAGCATGGATTTAACGCCCTCCATGACAAGGGTTGGGTGGTTACAGGCCCATACGACCATCAATAATAGCAGATTTACCGGCTCCTGCTTGCCATGTAGACTTTCCGGCTCCTACTAGCCATCACGTAGACTTACCGGCTCCTACCAGCCACCACTACTCTTTCCTCGTTTCCCCACACGAAGAAAAGTAGTGAACAAATGTAATTCATGTGTATGATATGCATGAGTAATTTCAAGTTATCATTTGGCCATATAAGTTGAATTCATATTAAAAGTGATCAACCATAATTTCATCATATCAATACATAAATCACACTTTATTTAGCACTTCGTATTTCGATATTCTTAACCTTCGTTCAACAATTATTTCATAACAAAGGTTCATTTATATTTTTCCTAGTTTTCTAATGCTACTAACTACAAGCACAAACAAGGAAATGAACTTAGGAAAAGAATTAACTCACTCCATATCGGTGGATCTAATCGTAGTAGTCCTCCGGATAGATGATCTCGGGTCCCTCGTCACCTAGACAAGATGAAATACCCAAAATAAGTCTCTCATAAGACTTCTATTCTTGAAGATTCTAATTTTCTTAAAATCGCGGTAAAATCGTATAAGGGGAAATTCCAACTTAAAATGGCCATAACTTGCTCATTTTAGCTCGGAATTTCGCGTATAATATACCGTTTTCTACCTACTCGGAAAGATCTACGCATTTCTAAACTTTTTCATGAAACTAGGTCGTTTGGGTTCCGAAAAGACAGCGGCCAGATTCGCCACGAATTTATAATACTTGTTTTCCTTCTTTGCAAACAAAGCTCATTTGAAGAGATAAATATTTCAAATATTTTGTAAACTTTTTGAAAGGTATATACATATACGTATTGACTCATAACAAATGTATGAAGTAAATGAAGTTGTCTCAACTTTGAAAAGTAAGGTCAACTTTGAAAAGTAAGGTGTTAAAAGACTTTTGAACTTGAGATTCTATTGATTATTTTATTTTTCTTTTGAAAGATCTTGAGTTATTGAGATAAATATTTTTTTCTAAATGTAACCTCTTGTAATTTCTTTAAATTCCTAAGGTGTGGTTTTAGTTCAAAACTTGGTTTTAAAGAGTAATAAAACGACAATTTTGTTTCTTGTAATGTAAAAGGATATTTCTTAATGAAAAATAAGTTTTCACAAAACCATTTGTTTATGAAAGAAATCATTTTCAAGTATGCTCTTGATTTTTCCAAGAAAATCTATTTCCTTCATTTATCTAAAATGACCTTTAGTTTACTTCTTTAAATTTTGTTGAGACAAAAGCATTATTTTCATGCATGAATATGAACCATAAGCTATGAAAATATGAAAAGAACATAATATTTTAAAAGAAAAGCATATCAAGTATTGGGACCTTAGCTTCATCAAGGTACCCGGGACTAAGAAAAGACTAGTCCCGAAAAGAAAAGAAAGGATTGTTTTGACTTGATGAGGACAAGTCTAAGACTAGAATGACTAGTCTTAAAATCAACTTAAAATTAAATAAATTGCAAGAAAGGTAAATAAATTGCAAGGCTATGAGCTTATATGCTCTAAATAGTATATATAGCTATTAGGATATATTAGATAGAAATAAACATAAAGGAATTATGGAGAAACATAAAGGAACATAATAGAAACATAAATGATCATGGAGGAATTTTGATTATGAACAAAAACAAAGCATGAACCTAATGTTGCTTTCTTAACCTTCATGGTTTTAGAAAACACACACTAAGCTCATACTAAGTAAATGAACATGAAGAAATCTTGAGAAATTTCTTACCTAAAGAAGCTAAACTTAAGAGGACTTTCTTGAAGAACTCTTGAGAGGATTTGGAGAGAAATTTTAGTATAGTAACTTTAGAGATGAAGAAGTGTGAAAGAAGTGAAGGTATGAAGGGGTATTTATAGGAAAATGGGGGAGTAATTTGTGTTATTAAAATAAATGAAAACAAAACAATTTTGGGCATCAAGAGGGGGGCCGCGCCAAAATGCATGGGGAAGGAGAGAAAATTAATTTTTTTGTCTTTTGATTAATTAAAGTAAGAAAGGAAAGATGTGAAATTGTATTGGAAATGAAAAATGTGTAAGAAATAGGTGTATGGCTTGTAAGAATAGGTTGTAAGAAAAAGTAGAGATAGATGAATAGTGTAGAATAGTAGAAAATAGTGTAATGTAAAAGTAGACATGACAATTAAATACCGGTAGTAAGAAAGTACGCGTATAAAAGCGATATCTGATATTTTTAGTTATCGAAAAATTACGAAATTGATATTTTTGGAAATCTTTATTTTTACGAGTCTAACGGTATATTCGGAATAATTTTCCTATTCCGGGCTTCCGGACACGTCTTTAAGAATCATGTCGATCGGGTTCAAAGGACACTCGAAATTCTTCAATCTGATATTTTTACGCAACCTATGGCTATTACGAATTATTAGGGCAAACTTTTCCAACTTCGTTTTCTAGGGCTAGAGAAAACGGTAATGCCGGAGTTTAAGCGGTCACGATATACTAGGGTTTTGGTTGACTTAAGAGTCCGTTTGACTCTCGATTAGGTTTGGGTTTCGAATTTGGAAACCGAAAATTCGGGAACTTACAACCTACCCTCCTTAAAGAAAGTTTTGTCCTCAAAACTTGAAATTCATACCTGATTCCTTGAACAGACTTGGGTATTTCTGGCGTATGTCTCGTTCTGCCTCCCAGGTCGCTTCTTCACGTGAGTGGTTTCTCCATAGAACCTTCACATACTTGATTTCTTTGTTCCGAAGCTTCTGCACTTTGTGGTCTAGGATCTGAACCGGGTGCTCCTCGTATGTGAGATTTTCCTTTAGTTGAACAGGTTCTAGCTCTGCAATCCTGGTAGGGTCTGACATATGCTTCCGCAAGACAGACACGTGGAATACGTTGTGAATTCCAGATAGGCTAGGAGGTAGTGCTAGGCGATAAGCAAGATCTCCTACTCTTTCCAGTACTTCAAAAGGTCCAATGTAACGTGGGCTCAACTTCCCTTGTGGTCGAACTCGGCGAATACTTTTGATGGGATTCACCTTTAAGTACACGTGATCTCCAACTTCAAACTCGAGGGTACGTCTTTTCATATCCGCCCAACTCTTTTGCCTATCTTGTGCCTCCTTCATCTTTTGTCGGATGATTCGCACCTTGTCAGCTGTATCCTGTACTAAATCAGGTCCGATACTCAACTTTTCTACATCATCCCAAAACAAAGGAGACCGACATCTCCTTCCGTACAACGCTTCATAAGGTGGCATCTGGATCGTGGAATGGTAGCTGTTGTTGTAGGCAAACTCTACCAAAGGTAGGTGTGCATCCCAGCTACCTTTGAACTCTATCACACAGGCTCGCAGCATATCCTCCAATGTTTGTATCGTCCTTTCTGACTGACCATCCGTCTGAGGGTGATAAGCCGTACTGAAATGTAGCTTAGTTCCCATACAATTTTGCAAACTTGTCCAAAATTTGGATACAAACCTTGGATCTCGGTCGGAGACTATTCCAGCGGGTACTCCGTGCAAGCGTACTATTTCCCTTGTGTACATTCTTGCCAACTTATCCAAAGAGTACGTCATGTTCATTGGAAGGAAATGAGCCGTCTTTGTCAGTCGATCCACGATGACCCAAATCGCATCATATCCTGCTGATGTTCTTGGTAATCCACATACAAAGTCCATCGTGATTTGGTCCCACTTCCATTCGGGTATGGGCAAGGGTTTCAGAAGTCCACCAGGCCTTTGGTGCTCTACTTTCACTTGTTGGCACGTAGGGCATTTTAGCACAAAATCTGCTACGTCTCTCTTCATGCCGTTCCACCAATAGTGGCTTTTTAGATCCTGGTACATCTTTGTTCCTCCTGGGTGCATGGTGTATCCGGAGTGATGTGCTTCTTTCATGATTTCCTTTCTTATGTCTTCATCATCCGGAACGCATAACCTGCCTTTCATCCTAACCACTTCATCTTCATCCGTGGAGAAATCCGTGTATCTTCCTTCCTGTACCTCTTTCTTGATCTTCATGATCGCCTCATCGTATCGCTGGGCTTCCTTGATTCTTTCCACCAAGGTGGGTTCCAAAACAAGGTTGGCAATTTCTACTTCCACACTTTGCCCAATAAATTCAATGCTCAATCTTTCGAACTCCTTTATCAACTCTCTCTTATCAGTGAGCAAAGAAGCAATTTCTCCATTTTTTCCTACTTAGGGCATCTGCAACTGCGTTTACTCTCCCTGGACAATAATTGATTCCAAGGTCGTAATCCTTGATGAGCTCTAACCATCTCCGTTGCCGCATATTCAACTCTTTTTGTGTGAATAGGTACTTGAGGCTCTTATGGTCCGTGTAGATTTCACATCTTTGTCCATATAAGTAATGCCTCCATAACTTGAGAGCGAAAACAACGGCGGCCAACTCCAAATCGTGAGTAGGATAGTTCTGCTCATGAGGTCTGAGTTGTCGAGATGCATACGCGATCACTTTCCCATCCTGCATCAGTACGCATCCGAGGCCATTCCTAGAGGCATCACTGTGCACGGTATAGGACTTCTCGGGGTCTGGTAGAATTAGGATTGGGGCAGAAACAAGTCTTCTCTTTAGTTCCTGGAAACTTTGTTCTCTTTTGTCTGTCCAAATGAATTTCTCCTCCTTTTGAGTTAACTGAGTGAGAGGCTTGGCGATGTTTGAAAAATTCTTCACAAACTTCCTATAATATCCCGCCAATCCAAGAAAACTTCTCACTTCAGTTACAGTCTTAGGTTGTTTCCATTTCATCACTGCATTGATCTTCTCAGGGTCTACCGATATTCCCTCTCCAGATATCACATGTCCTAGGAAAGATATACGATCCAGCCAAAAGTCACACTTAGATAGCTTGGCGTACAACTTATGCTCACGCAGAGTCTGTAATGCCATTCTTAAGTGTTCCTGATGTTGTTCTCGCGTCTTGGAGTAGATTAGGATATCGTCAATGAAGACTATTACACACTTGTCCAACAGGGGCTTATATACTCGATTCATGATATCCATGAAAGCTGCTGGTGCGTTGGTTAGTCCAAAAGGCATCACTAGAAACTCGTAATGTCCATAGCGAGTTCTGAAAGCTGTCTTTGGTACGTCCTCAGGTTTAATCCTCAACTGGTGGTATCCGGACCGTAGATCGATCCTTGAAAAGACGCTTGCTCCTTGAAGTTGATCGAAAAGGTCATCTATCCTTGGGAGGGGATACTTGTTCTTGATGGTGACTTTGTTTAGCTCCCGATAGTCGATGCATAAGCGCATGGAACCATCCTTTTTCTTTACGAACAATACTGGCGCTCCCCAAGGTGATACGCTTGGTCGGATAAAACCTTGATCCAACAAGTCTTGTAGCTGAATCTTTAACTCCTTTAGCTCTACTGGTGCCATCCGATAGGGTGCCTTTGAGATTGGTTCTGTATTGACCAATAGGTCAATTTCAAAATCGATCTCTCTCTTTGGTGGCAATCCAGGCAATTCGTCCGGAAATACATCTGGGAACTCATTGGCCACGGGTATGGATCCAAGCTCAGGCTTTTCTCCTTCTTCTTCATTTAGGTTACTCAGGTTGATCTCTTCGTCGTTCATTAACTCAAATGAATTCAACTTCACCGTGGATTCTCCTCTGAATATCACTTCACATCCATTTGGGTCCTTAAACTTCACTTCCTTTTGTCTGCAGTCTACCAAGGCCTTAACGGATGTTAACCAACTCATACCCAAGATTACTTCGTATTTACTCATTTCTAAGATTATTAGGTCACACTTGGAGTGACTTCCTTGTATCTCCATTGGACAGCCTTTAAGCATTTCCTTTGTCGTTACTATGCTTCCAGTGGGGGTTTTTACTCGAAAACCGGTAGCAATAGTATCTATGGGTAATCCAATTTGTTTAGCCAGGCTAACGGTGATAAAAGAATGGGTAGCTCCCGTATCGAACAGGGCATAAGCGGGTTGACTAGCTACACATACGCGTCCTGCACTCGGATGTTTATACTAATTACGAACTGGTACACTTAAGCTAGTCGTAGGTATAAAACTTGCGTAACGTAAGAAACTTGATAACTTGCTTTAAAAGAAAGGGTTTTGATTCTGACCTGTTACAAACCAAAATCTGAGCCATAGTCTCCATCTACGGCTGCTAGCTCAGCTCCTTCATCATCGGACTCCTCGCATACCCACTGTCCCTCCAAGTTGTATATCCTCATTCCATGAACAGCTGCTCCAGTCCGATTCGAGTTGCTTCCTCCATTTCCATTCTTTGCTGGTGCTGCTCCTCCCGTAGAACCAAACGGTCTTGCTGGTGCATTCTTCCTTTGTGGGCATTCGTTGGCGAAGTGCCCAGTTTGCTTGCAAACGAAGCAAACGGTGGAAGTCTTCTTCGGGCAATCTCCTATCTTGTGACTGGGATCTCCACAGAAGTAGCACTTGTGTTGCAGCAGCGGGCATCTCTTTGGGTAATGCTCCTTCTTGCATTTCCAGCAGGTCACAATGACTTCCGGCGTCTCCTTGTTGTTACTAACACTTCCTCTGAAGCTATGGAAAGGTTTGAACTTCTTGCTTTGAAAGCTGGGGTTGTAGCTATCTTGGGTTCTCTTTCCGAACACAAAAGTCTTCCTTCAGGGCTTTGCTCTTCCTCTTCTTTGCTC
The DNA here is from genome assembly GCA_024138025.1 of Combretum micranthum. NCBI lineage: Eukaryota > Viridiplantae > Streptophyta > Magnoliopsida > Myrtales > Combretaceae > Combretum > Combretum micranthum. Next base: position 27,223 of record JAMXBD010003341.1, read on the forward strand.
CCTCAATGATACGAGCCCTTTCTACCAACTCTCGGAGGGTTCTCAGGTCTAACTCCTCCAGACGCATCCTTATGTCTTCGTCCAGGCCACTCAAAAATACTTGTCTCTTCAGCTCTTCACTATGCTTGAAGGACTCAGGTGCGTATTGGAGCAGTCGGCTAAATTCCGTCTCGTACTGCTCTATCGTTCTTCCTTTCTGGGATATATGGAGAAAGTCTCCACTATATTGAACTCTTAAGCTTCCAGGGAAGTAATTGTCCAGAAACTCTCTGCGGAAAGCTGCCCAAGTTACGGGTGGCAACAATTCCCTGCTTTTTGACTCCCACCATACCCTGGCATTAAATCGCAGCATGTACGTGCCATAGTCCAGGCGCAGATGATGGGGAACTTCATAGGCGGCAAACGACCTTTCTATCTGAGCTAGCCAGTCCTCAGCTTCGTCTGGCTTTCCGAAATTTCCGTCGAAGTACCTGTTGCTCTTTATGAAGTCCGGCAAGGAACTTCTATAAGGTCGAGGCGGTGGTGGTGCTGGCAAAGGGACGGTATGAGATTCAGCTTCTGGTGCTGCAGGTGCCTCAACGGTTGCTTCAGGTGCATTTGCAGCAGGCGGTGGTGCGTTTGTGCACGCTGCATGAAATTATTGACCAACCCTGTCAGTTGGTTGATAGCGGCCCATACATCTCCTTGTTGATTTGGTGGAGGATTTGGGGCTTGTTGCTTCTGCTGGTGCTATTGTTAGAGGCGCGACGTTCGCGTCTTCTACCCCTTCTACCACGTCTGTTATTTATTCTAGTTTTAGACTTTAAAGGAGATCGGAAATATCGGAAATTCCATAGGAAGTATTTAAAGCAATCAAATTCAGAAATCATCAAAGTACTTTCATAAAAAGGAATTTAATAATTCTTACATAACCTTGAGAAGGCAGAAACCATTCTCATCAAAAGATAATTGTTCAAAATCATAGAAAACAAAACACAAGGCATTAAAAGAAAGATAAGCCTAGGAAAAACTAGGTTGGACTTGTTGGGTCATGCTCCTTGCAACGGTCTCCATGGGTACGTCTTGGCTCAATCTTCGGGGAGGTGCTTGGTTGGGAGCCAAAGGGCTGTTCTTCCAGAGAGAGACAGATTGGGTTTCCTCAGGCTCTGAGTCCTCGTTTAGATCTCTTTCCGGACTACCGTTTGTCTTTCTATTTCCTTCGTTTGCTCGGGCTCTTTCATGACGAAGTTCTCATCTGGAATAACATCTAGTTGTATTCCAACGGAGTTAGGCTGAGCGTTGTACTCCGATGGCGTAGGGACAATTCGTCGGTAAGCAGCATATTAATAGAATCGATCTTCCGCATCTGCCTTCAGCCAGTCCGTATGGTCTGCCAACTCATCGTGTGCGTAGATGTACAGGGGCCCTAGCTTGTCGGAAGTCTGGTTCCTATCGTCATATCTTAGCTCCTGGGGCAAGTTCCTCCATAGGGGTGTCTTAGTCCTTTCTTCCATCGCTTGAACATTTCACGGACGATCCTGGGCCTTCCAACTAACGCGAACTCCTCACACAGAATTCTTAGTCTAAGACGGTAGTTCACGAAGGTCTCGTCACGGTCTTTAGGGAAATGTCGGGATTTTTCCTTAACCTCAGGGAAAGTCAGCTATCAAGGAAAACAAATAGGGATCAGATCTTAAGCTAGAGTTTCTATCTTGTTACTATCTATCTTAAGGTCTATTCCTACTATCTTATATCTAAAACTTGGGCTCTGATACCAACTTAAACTGTCACGCCCGAGGGTACCCTAAACGTGGCAGTCCGCCGCATACAATATTAAAGCTAATGAATGACAACCGTAGTCATGCAGGAGCTTCGATATTATATGCAAGGCGTGCTTCCAAGATAGTAGGAGACTCTTAGGGGTGTTACGTTTAAATAGATAGCAAGAATAAGCATAGATAATCATAAGTTCTTCATTTCAACATACAAAAGTACATCTTCTTAGGGGCATTCCCCCGTCTTAAGGTCTTGATCAACAATACTTTCATCAAAATAAACATATCTACTACATAAGTCTACTATAGAGATTTTTCCTAGAAGTCTATGTTCAAAACTAAAAATACATAAACTTCCTCCAAAAACTCCTAGTAGCGTATACTCGTACCTGGCATACAGGGCTCCTCGGGGCCAACCAGAGATAATCATACTGTAATGGAAAACTATAAGGGTATAAGCATGACTAGCTTAGTGAGATAATTCCAACTATAAGACATTTCCCAAATTCAGCCAAGTATTTTAATCAAAACATATGAAAATGCATCATCCATATGAACATGTAAGATACACATGATTAACCGGAAATCAAGTGTAGCATGGATTTAACGCCCTCCATGACAAGGGTTGGGTGGTTACAGGCCCATACGACCATCAAATTAGCAGATTTACCGGCTCCTGCTTGCCATGTAGACTTTCCGGCTCCTACTAGCCATCACGTAGACTTACCGGCTCCTACCAGCCACCACTACTCTTTCCTCGTTTCCCCACACGAAGAAAAGTAGTGAACAAATGTAATTCATGTGTATGATATGCATGAGTAATTTCAAGTTATCATTTGGCCATATAAGTTGAATTCATATTAAAAGTGATCAACCATAATTTCATCATATCAATACATAAATCACACTTTATTTAGCACTTCGTATTTCGATATTCTTAACCTTCGTTCAACAATTATTTCATAACAAAGGTTCATTTATATTTTTCCTAGTTTTCTAATGCTACTAACTACAAGCACAAACAAGGAAATGAACTTAGGAAAAGAATTAACTCACTCCATATCGGTGGATCTAATCGTAGTAGTCCTCCGGATAGATGATCTCGGGTCCCTCGTCACCTAGACAAGATGAAATACCCAAAATAAGTCTCTCATAAGACTTCTATTCTTGAAGATTCTAATCTTTTCTTAAAATCGCGGTAAAATCGTATAAGGGGAAATTCCAACTTAAAATGGCCATAACTTGCTCATTTTAGCTCGGAATTTCGCGTATAATATACCGTTTTCTACCTACTCGGAAAGATCTACGCATTTCTAAACTTATTTTCATGAAACTAGGTCGTTTGGGTTCCGAAAAGACAGCGGCCAGATTCGCCACGAATTTATAATACTTGTTTTCCTTCTTTGCAAACAAAGCTCATAAATATTTCAAATATTTTGTAAACTTTTTGAAAGGTATATACATATACGTATTGACTCATAACAAATGTATGAAGTAAATGAAGTTGTCTCAACTTTGAAAAGTAAGGTCAACTTTGAAAAGTAAGGTGTTAAAAGACTTTTGAACTTGAGATTCTATTGATTATTTTATTTTTCTTTTGAAAGATCTTGAGTTATTGAGATAAATATTCTTTTTCTAAATGTAACCTCTTGTAATTTCTTTAAATTCCTAAGGTGTGTTTTAGTTTCAAAACTTGGTTTTAAAGAGTAATAAAACGACAATTTTGTTTCTTGTAATGTAAAAGGATATTTCTTAATGAAAAATAAGTTTTCACAAAACCATTTGTTTATGAAAGAAATCATTTTCAAGTATGCTCTTGATTTTTCCAAGAAAATCTATTTCCTTCATTTATCTAAAATGAACCTTTAGTTTACTTCTTTAAATTTTTGTTGAGACAAAAGCATTATTTTCATGCATGAATATGAACCATAAGCTTATGAAAATATGAAAAGAACATAATATTTTAAAAGAAAAGCATATCAAGTATTGGGACCTTAGCTTCATCAAGGTACCCCGGGACTAAGAAAAGACTAGTCCCGAAAAAGAAAAGAAAGGATTGTTTTGACTTGATGAGGACAAGTCTAAGACTAGAATGACTAGTCTTAAAATCAACTTAAAATTAAATAAATGCAAGAAAGGTAAATAAATTGCAAGGCTATGAGCTTATATGCTCTAAATAGTATATATAGCTATTAGATATATTAGATAGAAATAAACATAAAGGAATTATGGAGAAAACATAAAGGAACATAATAGAAACATAAATGATCATGGAGGAATTTTGATTATGAACAAAAACAAAGCATGAACCTAATGTTGCTTTCTTAACCTTCATGGTTTTAGAAAAACACACTAAGCTCATACTAAGTAAATGAACATGAAGAAATCTTGAGAAATTTCTTACCTAAAGAAGCTAAACTTAAGAGGACTTTCTTGAAGAACTCTTGAGAGGATTTGGAGAGAAATTTTAGTATAGTAACTTTAGAGATGAAGAAGTGTGAAAGAAGTGAAGGTATGAAGGGGTATTTATAGGAAAATGGGGGAGATAATTTGTGTTATTAAATAAATGAAAACAAAACAATTTGGGGCATCAAGAGAGGGGGCCGGCGCCAAACATGCATGGGGAAGGAGAGAAAATTAATTTTTTTGTCTTTTGATTAATTAAAGTAAGAAAGGAAAGATGTGAAATTGTATTGGAAATGAAAATGTGTAAGAGATAGGTGTAGGCTTGTAAGAATAGGTTGTAAGAAAAAGTAGAGATAGATGAATAGTGTAGAATAGTAGAAAATAGTGTAATGTAAAAGTAGACATGACAATTAAATACCGGTAGTAAGAAAGTACGCGTATAAAAGCGATATCTGATATTTTTAGTTATCGAAAAATTACGAAATTGATATTTTTGGAAATCTTATATTTTTACGAGTCTAACGGTATATTCGGAATAATTTTCCTATTCCGGGCTTCCGGCACGTTTTTCAAGAATCATGTCGATCGGGTTCAAAGGACACTAAAATTCTTCAATCTGATATTTTTACGCAACCTATGGCTATTACGAATTATTAGGGCAAACTTTTCCAACTTCGTTTTCTAGGGCTAGAGAAAACGGTAATGCCGGAGTTTAAGCGGTCACGATATACTAGGGTTTTGGTTGACTTAAGAGTCCGTTGACTCTCGATTAGGGTTTGGGTTTCGTTTGGAACCGAAAATTCGGGAACTTACAACCTACCCTCCTTAAAGAAAGTTTTGTCCTCAAAACTTGAAATTCATACCTGATTCCTTGAACAGACTTGGGTATTTCTGGCGTATGTCGTTCTGCCTCCTCCCGCTTCTTCACGTGAGTGGTTTCTCCATAGAACCTTCACATACTTGATTTCTTTGTTCCGAAGCTTCTGCACTTTGTGGTCTAGGATCTGAACCGGGTGCTCCTCGTATGTGAGATTTTCCTTTAGTTGAACAGGTTCTAGCTCTGCAATCCTGGTAGGGTCTGACATATGCTTCCGCAAGACAGACACGTGGAATACGTTGTGAATTCCAGATAGGCTAGGAGGTAGTGCTAGGCGATAAGCAAGATCTCCTACTCTTTCCAGTACTTCAAAAGGTCCAATGTAACGTGGGCTCAACTTCCCTTGTGGTCGAACTCGGCGAATACTTTTGATGGGATTCACCTTTAAGTACACGTGATCTCCAACTTCAAACTCGAGGGTACGTCTTTTCATATCCGCCCAACTCTTTTGCCTATCTTGTGCCTCCTTCATCTTTTGTCGGATGATTCGCACCTTGTCAGCTGTATCCTGTACTAAATCAGGTCCGATACTCAACTTTTCTACATCATCCCAAAACAAAGGAGACCGACATCTCCTTCCGTACAACGCTTCATAAGGTGGCATCTGGATCGTGGAATGGTAGCTGTTGTTGTAGGCAAACTCTACCAAAGGTAGGTGTGCATCCCAGCTACCTTTGAACTCTATCACACAGGCTCGCAGCATATCCTCCAATGTTTGTATCGTCCTTTCTGACTGACCATCCGTCTGAGGGTGATAAGCCGTACTGAAATGTAGCTTAGTTCCCATACAATTTTGCAAACTTGTCCAAAATTTGGATACAAACCTTGGATCTCGGTCGGAGACTATTCCAGCGGGTACTCCGTGCAAGCGTACTATTTCCCTTGTGTACATTCTTGCCAACTTATCCAAAGAGTACGTCATGTTCATTGGAAGGAAATGAGCCGTCTTTGTCAGTCGATCCACGATGACCCAAATGCATCATATCCTGCTGATGTTCTTGGTAATCCACATACAAAGTCCATCGTGATTTGGTCCCACTTCCATTCGGGTATGGGCAAGGGTTTCAGAAGTCCACCAGGCCTTTGGTGCTCTACTTTCACTTGTTGGCACGTAGGGCATTTTAGCACAAAATCTGCTACGTCCTCTTCATGCCGTTCCACCAATAGTGGCTTTTTAGATCCTGGTACATCTTTGTTCCTCCTGGGTGCATGGTGTATCCGGAGTGATGTGCTTCTTTCATGATTTCCTTTCTTATGTCTTCATCATCCGGAACGCATAACCTGCCTTTCATCCTAACCACTTCATCTTCATCCGTGGAGAAATCCGTGTATCTTCCTTCCTGTACCTCTTTCTTGATCTTCATGATCGCCTCATCGTATCGCTGGGCTTCCTTGATTCTTTCCACCAAGGTGGGTTCCAAAACAAGGTTGGCAATTTCTACTTCCACACTTTGCCCAATAAATTCAATGCTCAATCTTTCGAACTCCTTTATCAACTCTCCTTTCAGTGAGCAAAGAAGCAATTTCTCCATAATTTTTCCTACTTAGGGCATCTGCAACTGCGTTTACTCTCCCTGGACAATAATTGATTCCAAGGTCGTAATCCTTGATGAGCTCTAACCATCTCCGTTGCCGCATATTCAACTCTTTTTGTGTGAATAGGTACTTGAGGCTCTTATGGTCCGTGTAGATTTCACATCTTTGTCCATATAAGTAATGCCTCCATAACTTGAGAGCGAAAACAACGGCGGCCAACTCCAAATCGTGAGTAGGATAGTTCTGCTCATGAGGTCTGAGTTGTCGAGATGCATACGCGATCACTTTCCCATCCTGCATCAGTACGCATCCGAGGCCATTCCTAGAGGCATCACTGTGCACGGTATAGGACTTCTCGGGGTCTGGTAGAATTAGGATTGGGGCAGAAACAAGTCTTCTCTTTAGTTCCTGGAAACTTTGTTCTCTTTTGTCTGTCCAAATGAATTTCTCCTCCTTTTGAGTTAACTGAGTGAGAGGCTTGGCGATGTTTGAAAAATTCTTCACAAACTTCCTATAATATCCGCCAATCCAAGAAAACTTCTCACTTCAGTTACAGTCTTAGGTTGTTTCCATTTCATCACTGCATTGATCTTCTCAGGGTCTACCGATATTCCCTCTCCAGATATCACATGTCCTAGGAAAGATATACGATCCAGCCAAAAGTCACACTTAGATAGCTTGGCGTACAACTTATGCTCACGCAGAGTCTGTAATGCCATTCTTAAGTGTTCCTGATGTTGTTCTCGCGTCTTGGAGTAGATTAGGATATCGTCAATGAAGACTATTACACACTTGTCCAACAGGGGCTTATATACTCGATTCATGATATCCATGAAAGCTGCTGGTGCGTTGGTTAGTCCAAAAGGCATCACTAGAAACTCGTAATGTCCATAGCGAGTTCTGAAAGCTGTCTTTGGTACGTCCTCAGGTTTAATCCTCAATTGGTGGTATCCGGACCGTAGATCGATCCTTGAAAAGACGCTTGCTCCTTGAAGTTGATCGAAAAGGTCATCTATCCTTGGGAGGGGATACTTGTTCTTGATGGTGACTTTGTTTAGCTCCCGATAGTCGATGCATAAGCGCATGGAACCATCCTTTTTCTTTACGAACAATACTGGCGCTCCCCAAGGTGATACGCTTGGTCGGATAAAACCTTGATCCAACAAGTCTTGTAGCTGAATCTTTAACTCCTTTAGCTCTACTGGTGCCATCCGATAGGGTGCCTTTGAGATTGGTTCTGTATTGACCAATAGGTCAATTTCAAAATCGATCTCTCTCTTTGGTGGCAATCCAGGCAATTCGTCCGGAAATACATCTGGGAACTCATTGGCCACGGGTATGGATCCAAGCTCAGGCTTTTCTCCTTCTTCTTCATTTAGGTTACTCAGGTTGATCTCTTCGTCGTTCATTAACTCAAATGAATTCAACTTCACCGTGGATTCTCCTCTGAATATCACTTCACATCCATTTGGGTCCTTAAACTTCACTTCCTTTTGTCTGCAGTCTACCAAGGCCTTAACGGATGTTAACCAACTCATACCCAAGATTACTTCGTATTTACTCATTTCTAAGATTATTAGGTCACACTTGGAGTGACTTCCTTGTATCTCCATTGGACAGCCTTTAAGCATTTCCTTTGTCGTTACTATGCTTCCAGTGGGGGTTTTTACTCGAAAACCGGTAGCAATAGTATCTATGGGTAATCCAATTTGTTTAGCCAGGCTAACGGTGATAAAAGAATGGGTAGCTCCCGTATCGAACAGGGCATAAGCGGGTTGACTAGCTACACATACGCGTCCTGCACTCGGATGTTTATACTAATTACGAACTGGTACACTTAAGCTAGTCGTAGGTATAAAACTTGCGTAACGTAAGAAACTTGATAACTTGCTTTAAAAGAAAGGGTTTTGATTCTGACCTGTTACAAACCAAAATCTGAGCCATAGTCTCCATCTACGGCTGCTAGCTCAGCTCCTTCATCATCGGACTCCTCGCATACCCACTGTCCCTCCAAGTTGTATATCCTCATTCCATGAACAGCTGCTCCAGTCCGATTCGAGTTGCTTCCTCCATTTCCATTCTTTGCTGGTGCGCTCCCCCGTAGAAAAACGGTCTTGCTGGTGCATTCTTCCTTTGTGGGCATTCGTTGGCGAAGTGCCCAGTTTGCTTGCAAACGAAGCAAACGGTGGAAGTCTTCTTCGGGCAATCTCCTATCTTGTGACTGGGATCTCCACAGAAGTAGCACTTGTGTTGCAGCAGCGGGCATCTCTTTGGGTAATGCTCCTTCTTGCATTTCCAGCAAGTCACAATGACTTCCGGCGTCTCTTTGTTGTTACTAACACTTCCTCTGAAGCTATGAAAAGGTTTGAACTTCTTGTTTTGAAAGCTGGGGTTGTAGCTATCTTGGGTTCTCTTTCCGAACACAAAAGTCTTCCTTTCAGGGGCTTTGCTCTTCCTCTTCTTTGCTCCCTCAATGATACGAGCCCTTTCTACCAACTCTCGGAGGGTTCTCAGGTCTAACTCCTCCAGACGCATCCTTATGTCTTCGTCCAGGCCACTCAAAAATACTTGTCTCTTCAGCTCTTCACTATGCTTGAAGGACTCAGGTGCGTATTGGAGCAGTCGGCTAAATTCCGTCTCGTACTGCTCTATCGTTCTTCCTTTCTGGGATATATGGAGAAAGTCTCCACTATATTGAACTCTTAAGCTTCCAGGGAAGTAATTGTCCAGAAACTCTCTGCGGAAAGCTGCCCAAGTTACGGGTGGCAACAATTCCCTGCTTTTTGACTCCCACCATACCCTGGCATTAAATCGCAGCATGTACGTGCCATAGTCCAGGCGCAGATGATGGGGAACTTCATAGGCGGCAAACGACCTTTCTATTTGAGCTAGCCAGTCCTCAGCTTCGTCTGGCTTTCCGAAATTTCCGTCGAAGTACCTGTTGCTCTTTATGAAGTCCGGCAAGGAACTTCTATAAGGTCGAGGCGGTGGTGGTGCTGGCAAAGGGACGGTATGAGATTCAGCTTCTGGTGCTGCAGGTGCCTCAACGGTTGCTTCAGGTGCATTTGCAGCAGGCGGTGGTGCGTTCTGTGCACGCTGCATGAAATTATTGACCAACCCTGTCAGTTGGTTGATAGCGGCCCATACATCTCCTTGTTGATTTGGTGGAGGATTTGGGGCTTGTTGCTCTGCTGGTATATTGTTAGAGGCGCGACGTTCGCGTCTTCTACCCCTTCTACCACGTCTGTTATTTATTCTAGTTTTAGACTTTAAAGGAGATCGGAAATATCGGAAATTCCATAGGAAGTATTTAAAGCAATCAAATTCAGAAATCATCAAAAGTACTTTTCATAAAAAGGAATTCAATAATTCTTACATAACCTTGAGAAGGCAGAAACCATTCTCATCAAAAGATAATTGTTCAAAATCATAGAAAACAAAACACAAGGCATTAAAAGAAAGATAAGCCTAGGAAAAACTAGGTTGGACTTGTTGTGTCATGCTCCTTGCAACGGTTTCCATGGGTACGTCTTGGCTCAATCTTCGGGGAGGTGCTTGGTTGGGAGCCAAAGGGCTGTTCTTCCAGAGAGAGACAGATTGGGTTTCCTCAGGCTCTGAGTCCTCGTTTAGATCTCTTTCCGGACTACCGTTTGTCTTTCTATTTCCTTCGTTTGCTCGGGCTTCTTTCATGACGAAGTTCTCATCTGGAATAACATCTAGTTGTATTCCAACGGAGTTAGGCTGAGCGTTGTACTCCGATGGCGTAGGGACAATTCGTCGGTAAGCAGCATATTAATAGAATCGATCTTCCGCATCTGCCTTCAGCCAGTCCGTATGGTCTGCCAACTCATCGTGTGCGTAGATGTACAGGGGCCCTAGCTTGTCGGAAGTCTGGTTCCTATCGTCATATCTTAGCTCCTGGGGCAAGTTCCTCCATAAGGGGTGTCTTAGTCCTTTCTTCCATCGCTTGAACATTTCGGACGATCCTGGGCCTTCCAACTAACGCGAACTCCTCACACAGAATTCTTAGTCTAAGACGTAGTAGTTCACGAAGGTCTCGTCACGGTCTTTAGGGAAATGTCGGGATTTTTCCTTAACCTCAGGGAAAGTCAGCTATCAAGGAAAACAAATAGGGGATCAGATCTTAAGCTAGAGTTCTATCTTGTTACTATCTATCTTAAGGTCTATTCCTACTATCTTATATCTAAAACTTGGGCTCTGATACCAACTTAAACTGTCACGCCCCGAGGGTAACCTAAACGTGGCAGTCCGCCGCATACATATTAAAGCTAATGAATGACAACCGTAGTCATGCAGGAGCTTCGATATTATATGCAAGGCGTGCTTCCAAGATAGTAGGAGACTCTTAGGGGTGTTACGTTTAAATAGATAGCAAGAATAAGCATAGATAATCATAAGTTCTTCATTTCACATACAAAAGTACATCTTCTTAGGGGCATTCCCCCGTCTTAAGGTCTGATCAACAATACTTTTCATCAAAATAAACATATTACTACATAAGTCTACTATAGAGATTTTTCCTAGAAGTCTATGTTCAAAACTAAAATACATAAACTTCCTCCAAAAACTCCTAGTAGCGTATACTCGTACCTGGCATACAGGGCTCCTCGGGGCCAACCAGAGATAATCATACTGTAATGGAAAACTATAAGGGTATAAGCATGACTAGCTTAGTGAGATAATTCCAACTATAAGACATTTCCCAAATTCAGCCAAGTATTTTAATCAAAACATATGAAAATGCATCATCCATATGAACATGTAAGATACACATGATTAACCGGAAATCAAGTGTAGCATGGATTTAACGCCCTCCATGACAAGGGTTGGGTGGTTACAGGCCCATACGACCATCAATAATAGCAGATTTACCGGCTCCTGCTTGCCATGTAGACTTTCCGGCTCCTACTAGCCATCACGTAGACTTACCGGCTCCTACCAGCCACCACTACTCTTTCCTCGTTTCCCCACACGAAGAAAAGTAGTGAACAAATGTAATTCATGTGTATGATATGCATGAGTAATTTCAAGTTATCATTTGGCCATATAAGTTGAATTCATATTAAAAGTGATCAACCATAATTTCATCATATCAATACATAAATCACACTTTATTTAGCACTTCGTATTTCGATATTCTTAACCTTCGTTCAACAATTATTTCATAACAAAGGTTCATTTATATTTTTCCTAGTTTTCTAATGCTACTAACTACAAGCACAAACAAGGAAATGAACTTAGGAAAAGAATTAACTCACTCCATATCGGTGGATCTAATCGTAGTAGTCCTCCGGATAGATGATCTCGGGTCCCTCGTCACCTAGACAAGATGAAATACCCAAAATAAGTCTCTCATAAGACTTCTATTCTTGAAGATTCTAATCTTTTCTTAAAATCGCGGTAAAATCATATAAGGGGAATATTCCAACTTAAAATGGCCATAACTTGCTCATTTTAGCTCGGAATTTCGCGTATAATATACCGTTTTCTACCTACTCGGAAAGATCTACGCATTTCTAAACTTATTTTCATGAAACTAGGTCGTTTGGGTTCCGAAAAGACAGCGGCCAGATTCGCCACGAATTTATAATACTTGTTTTCCTTCTTTGCAAACAAAGCTCATAAATATTTCAAATATTTTGTAAACTTTTTGAAAGGTATATACATATACGTATTGACTCATAACAAATGTATGAAGTAAATGAGGTTGTCTCAACTTTGAAAAGTAAGGTCAACTTTGAAAAGTAAGGTGTTAAAAGACTTTTGAACTTGAGATTCTATTGATTATTTTATTTTTCTTTTGAAAGATCTTGAGTTATTGAGATAAATATTCTTTTTCTAAAGGTAACCTCTTGTAATTTCTTTAAATTCCTAAGGTGTGTTTTTAGTTTCAAAACTTGGTTTTAAAGAGTAATAAAACGACAATTTTGTTTCTTGTAATGTAAAAGGATATTTCTTAATGAAAAATAAGTTTTCACAAAACCACTTGTTTATGAAAGAAATCATTTTCAAGTATGCTCTTGATTTTTCCAAGAAAATCTATTTCCTTCATTTATCTAAAATGAACCTTTAGTTTACTTCTTTAAATTTTTGTTGAGACAAAAGCATTATTTCATGCATGAATATGAACCATAAGCTTATGAAAATATGAAAAGAACATAATATTTAAAAGAAAAGCATATCAAGTATTGGGACCTTAGCTTCATCAAGGTACCCCGGGACTAAGAAAAGACTAGTCCCGAAAAGAAAAGAAAGGATTGTTTTGACTTGATGAGGACAAGTCTAAGACTAGAATGACTAGTCTTAAAATCAACTTAAAATTAAATAAATTGCAAGAAAGGTAAATAAATTGCAAGGCTATGAGCTTATATGCTCTAAATAGTATATATAGCTATTAGGATATATTAGATAGAAATAAACATAAAGGAATTATAGAAACATAAAGGAACATAATAGAAACATAAATGATCATGGAGGAATTTTGATTATGAACAAAAACAAAGCATGAACCTAATGTTGCTTTCTTAACCTTCATGGTTTTAGAAAACACATACTAAGCTCATACTAAGTAAATGAACATGAAGAAATCTTGAGAAATTTCTTACCTAAAGAAGCTAAACTTAAGAGGACTTTCTTGAAGAACTCTTGAGAGGATTTGGAGAGAAATTTTAGTATAGTAACTTTAGAGATGAAGAAGTGTGAAAGAAGTGAAGGTATGAAGGGGTATTTATAGGAAAATGGGGAGATAATTTGTGTTATTAAAATAAATGAAAACAAAACAATTTGTGGCATCAAGAGAGGGGCCGGCGCCAAACATGCATGGGGAAGAGAGAAAATTAATTTTTTTGTCTTTTGATTAATTAAAGTAAGAAAGGAAAGATGTGAATTGTATTGGAAATGAAAATGTGTAAGAATAGGTGTATGGCTTGTAAGAATAGGTTGTAAGAAAAAGTAGAGATAGATGAATAGTGTAGAATAGTAGAAAATAGTGTAATGTAAAAGTAGACATGACAATTAAATACCGGTAGTAAGAAAGTACGCATAAAAGCGATATCTGATATTTTTAGTTATCGAAAAATTACGAAATTGATATTTTTGGAAATCTTATATTTTTACGAGTCTAACGGTATATTCGGAATAATTTTCCTATTCCGGGCTTCCGGCACGTTTTTAAGAATCATGTCGATCGGGTTCAAAGGACACTCGAAATTCTTCAATCTGATATTTTTACGCAACCTATGGCTATTACGAATTATTAGGGCAAACTTTTCCAACTTCGTTTTCTAGGGCTAGAGAAAACGGTAATGCCGGAGTTTAAGCGGTCACGATATACTAGGGTTTTGGTTGACTTAAGAGTCCGTTTGACTCTCGATTAGGGTTTGGGTTTCGAATTTGGAACCGAAAATTCGGGAACTTACAACCTACCCTCCTTAAAGAAAGTTTTGTCCTCAAAACTTGAAATTCATACCTGATTCCTTGAACAGACTTGGGTATTTCTGGCGTATGTCTGTTCTGCCTCCCAGGTCGCTTCTTCACGTGAGTGGTTTCTCCATAGAACCTTCACATACTTGATTTCTTTGTTCCGAAGCTTCTGCACTTTGTGGTCTAGGATCTGAACCGGGTGCTCCTCGTATGTGAGATTTTCCTTTAGTTGAACAGGTTCTAGCTCTGCAATCCTGGTAGGGTCTGACATATGCTTCCGCAAGACAGACACGTGGAATACGTTGTGAATTCCAGATAGGCTAGGAGGTAGTGCTAGGCGATAAGCAAGATCTCCTACTCTTTCCAGTACTTCAAAAGGTCCAATGTAACGTGGGCTCAACTTCCCTTGTGGTCGAACTCGGCGAATACTTTTGATGGGATTCACCTTTAAGTACACGTGATCTCCAACTTCAAACTCGAGGGTACGTCTTTTCATATCCGCCCAACTCTTTTGCCTATCTTGTGCCTCCTTCATCTTTTGTCGGATGATTCGCACCTTGTCAGCTGTATCCTGTACTAAATCAGGTCCGATACTCAACTTTTCTACATCATCCCAAAACAAAGGAGACCGACATCTCCTTCCGTACAACGCTTCATAAGGTGGCATCTGGATCGTGGAATGGTAGCTGTTGTTGTAGGCAAACTCTACCAAAGGTAGGTGTGCATCCCAGCTACCTTTGAACTCTATCACACAGGCTCGCAGCATATCCTCCAATGTTTGTATCGTCCTTTCTGACTGACCATCCGTCTGAGGGTGATAAGCCGTACTGAAATGTAGCTTAGTTCCCATACAATTTTGCAAACTTGTCCAAAATTTGGATACAAACCTTGGATCTCGGTCGGAGACTATTCCAGCGGGTACTCCGTGCAAGCGTACTATTTCCCTTGTGTACATTCTTGCCAACTTATCCAAAGAGTACGTCATGTTCATTGGAAGGAAATGAGCCGTCTTTGTCAGTCGATCCACGATGACCCAAATGCATCATATCCTGCTGATGTTCTTGGTAATCCACATACAAAGTCCATCGTGATTTGGTCCCACTTCCATTCGGGTATGGGCAAGGGTTTCAGAAGTCCACCAGGCCTTTGGTGCTCTACTTTCACTTGTTGGCACGTAGGCATTTTAGCACAAAATCTGCTACGTCTCTCTTCATGCCGTTCCACCAATAGTGGCTTTTTAGATCCTGGTACATCTTTGTTCCTCCTGGGTGCATGGTGTATCCGGAGTGATGTGCTTCTTTCATGATTTCCTTTCTTATGTCTTCATCATCCGGAACGCATAACCTGCCTTTCATCCTAACCACTTCATCTTCATCCGTGGAGAAATCCGTGTATCTTCCTTCCTGTACCTCTTTCTTGATCTTCATGATCGCCTCATCGTATCGCTGGGCTTCCTTGATTCTTTCCACCAAGGTGGGTTCCAAAACAAGGTTGGCAATTTCTACTTCCACACTTTGCCCAATAAATTCAATGCTCAATCTTTCGAACTCCTTTATCAACTCTCTCTTATCAGTGAGCAAAGAAGCAATTTCTCCATAATTTTTCCTACTTAGGGCATCTGCAACTGCGTTTACTCTCCCTGGACAATAATTGATTCCAAGGTCGTAATCCTTGATGAGCTCTAACCATCTCCGTTGCCGCATATTCAACTCTTTTTGTGTGAATAGGTACTTGAGGCTCTTATGGTCCGTGTAGATTTCACATCTTTGTCCATATAAGTAATGCCTCCATAACTTGAGAGCGAAAACAACGGCGGCCAACTCCAAATCGTGAGTAGGATAGTTCTGCTCATGAGGTCTGAGTTGTCGAGATGCATACGCGATCACTTTCCCATCCTGCATCAGTACGCATCCGAGGCCATTCCTAGAGGCATCACTGTGCACGGTATAGGACTTCTCGGGGTCTGGTAGAATTAGGATTGGGGCAGAAACAAGTCTTCTCTTTAGTTCCTGGAAACTTTGTTCTCTTTTGTCTGTCCAAATGAATTTCTCCTCCTTTTGAGTTAACTGAGTGAGAGGCTTGGCGATGTTTGAAAAATTCTTCACAAACTTCCTATAATATCCCGCCAATCCAAGAAAACTTCTCACTTCAGTTACAGTCTTAGGTTGTTTCCATTTCATCACTGCATTGATCTTCTCAGGGTCTACCGATATTCCCTCTCCAGATATCACATGTCCTAGGAAAGATATACGATCCAGCCAAAAGTCACACTTAGATAGCTTGGCGTACAACTTATGCTCACGCAGAGTCTGTAATGCCATTCTTAAGTGTTCCTGATGTTGTTCTCGCGTCTTGGAGTAGATTAGGATATCGTCAATGAAGACTATTACACACTTGTCCAACAGGGGCTTATATACTCGATTCATGATATCCATGAAAGCTGCTGGTGCGTTGGTTAGTCCAAAAGGCATCACTAGAAACTCGTAATGTCCATAGCGAGTTCTGAAAGCTGTCTTTGGTACGTCCTCAGGTTTAATCCTCAACTGGTGGTATCCGGACCGTAGATCGATCCTTGAAAAGACGCTTGCTCCTTGAAGTTGATCGAAAAGGTCATCTATCCTTGGGAGGGGATACTTGTTCTTGATGGTGACTTTGTTTAGCTCCCGATAGTCGATGCATAAGCGCATGGAACCATCCTTTTTCTTTACGAACAATACTGGCGTCCCCAAGGTGATACGCTTGGTCGGATAAAACCTTGATCCAACAAGTCTTGTAGCTGAATCTTTAACTCCTTTAGCTCTACTGGTGCCATCCGATAGGGTGCCTTTGAGATTGGTTCTGTATTGACCAATAGGTCAATTTCAAAATCGATCTCTCTCTTTGGTGGCAATCCAGGCAATTCGTCCGGAAATACATCTGGGAACTCATTGGCCACGGGTATGGATCCAAGCTCAGGCTTTTCTCCTTCTTCTTCATTTAGGTTACTCAGGTTGATCTCTTCGTCGTTCATTAACTCAAATGAATTCAACTTCACCGTGGATTCTCCTCTGAATATCACTTCACATCCATTTGGGTCCTTAAACTTCACTTCCTTTTGTCTGCAGTCTACCAAGGCCTTAACGGATGTTAACCAACTCATACCCAAGATTACTTCGTATTTACTCATTTCTAAGATTATTAGGTCACACTTGGAGTGACTTCCTTGTATCTCCATTGGACAGCCTTTAAGCATTTCCTTTGTCGTTACTATGCTTCCAGTGGGGGTTTTTACTCGAAAACCGGTAGCAATAGTATCTATGGGTAATCCAATTTGTTTAGCCAGGCTAACGGTGATAAAAGAATGGGTAGCTCCCGTATCGAACAGGGCATAAGCGGGTTGACTAGCTACACATACGCGTCCTGCACTCGGATGTTTATACTAATTACGAACTGGTACACTTAAGCTAGTCGTAGGTATAAAACTTGCGTAACGTAAGAAACTTGATAACTTGCTTTAAAAGAAAGGGTTTTGATTCTGACCTGTTACCAAACCAAAATCTGAGCCATAGTCTCCATCTACGGCTGCTAGCTCAGCTCCTTCATCATCGGACTCCTCGCATACCCACTGTCCCTCCAAGTTGTATATCCTCATTCCATGAACAGCTGCTCCAGTCCGATTCGAGTTGCTTCCTCCATTTCCATTCTTTGCTGGTGCGCTCCCCCGTAGAACCAAACGGTCTTGCTGGTGCATTCTTCCTTTGTGGGCATTCGTTGGCGAAGTGCCCAGTTTGCTTGCAAACGAAGCAAACGGTGGAAGTCTTCTTCGGGCAATCTCCTATCTTGTGACTGGGATCTCCACAGAAGTAGCACTTGTGTTGCAGCAGCGGGCATCTCTTTGGGTAATGCTCCTTCTTGCATTTCCAGCAGGTCACAATGACTTCCGGCGTCTCTTGTTGTTACTAACACTTCCTCTGAAGCTATGGAAAGGTTTGAACTTCTTGCTTTGAAAGCTGGGGTTGTAGCTATCTTGGGTTCTCTTTCCGAACACAAAAGTCTTTTTCAGGGGCTTTGCTCTTCCTCTTCTTTGCTCCCTCAATGATACGAGCCCTTTCTACCAACTCTCGGAGGGTTCTCAGGTCTAACTCCTCCAGACGCATCCTTATGTCTTCGTCCAGGCCACTCAAAAATACTTGTCTCTTCAGCTCTTCACTATGCTTGAAGGACTCAGGTGCGTATTGGAGCAGTCGGCTAAATTCCGTCTCGTACTGCTCTATCGTTCTTCCTTTCTGGGATATATGGAGAAAGTCTCCACTATATTGAACTCTTAAGCTTCCAGGGAAGTAATTGTCCAGAAACTCTCTGCGGAAAGCTGCCCAAGTTACGGGTGGCAACAATTCCCTGCTTTTTGACTCCCACCATACCCTGGCATTAAATCGCAGCATGTACGTGCCATAGTCCAGGCGCAGATGATGGGGAACTTCATAGGCGGCAAACGACCTTTCTATCTGAGCTAGCCAGTCCTCAGCTTCGTCTGGCTTTCCGAAATTTCCGTCGAAGTACCTGTTGCTCTTTATGAAGTCGGCAAGGAACTTCTATAAGGTCGAGGCGGTGGTGGTGCTGGCAAAGGGACGGTATGAGATTCAGCTTCTGGTGCTGCAGGTGCCTCAACGGTTGCTTCAGGTGCATTTGCAGCAGGCGGTGGTGCGTTTGTGCACGCTGCATGAAATTATTGACCAACCCTGTCAGTTGGTTGATAGCGGCCCATACATCTCCTTGTTGATTTGGTGGAGGATTTGGGGCTTGTTGCTCTGCTGGGGGATTCCCTGGTTCTGCTGGTATATTGTTAGAGGCGCGACGTTCGCGTCTTCTACCCCTTCTACCACGTCTGTTATTTATTCTAGTTTTAGACTTTAAAGGAGATCGGAAATATCGGAAATTCCATAGGAAGTATTTAAAGCAATCAAATTCAGAAATCATCAAAAGTACTTTCATATAAAAAAAATTTAATAATTCTTACATAACCTTGAGAAGGCAGAAACCATTCTCATCAAAAGATAATTGTTCAAAATCATAGAAAACAAAACACAAGGCATTAAAAGAAAGATAAGCCTAGGAAAAACTAGGTTGGACTTGTTGGGTCATGCTCCTTGCAACGGTCTCCATGGGTACGTCTTGGCTCAATCTTCGGGGAGGTGCTTGGTTGGGAGCCAAAGGGCTGTTCTTCCAGAGAGAGACAGATTGGGTTTCCTCAGGCTCTGAGTCCTCGTTTAGATCTCTTTCCGGACTACCGTTTGTCTTTCTATTTCCTTCGTTTGCTCGGGCTTCTTTCATGACGAAGTTCTCATCTGGAATAACATCTAGTTGTATTCCAACGGAGTTAGGCTGAGCGTTGTACTCCGATGGCGTAGGGACAATTCATCGGTAAGCAGCATATCGATCTTCCGCATTTGCCTTTAGCCAGTCCGTATGGTCTGCCAACTCATCGTGTGCGTAGATGTACAGGGGCCCTAGCTTGTCGGAAGTCTGGTTCCTATCGTCATATCTTAGCTCCTGGGGCAAGTTCCTCCATAAGGGGTGTCTTAGTCCTTTCTTCCATCGCTTGAACATTTCACGGACGATCCTGGGCCTTCCAACTAACGCGAACTCCTCACACAGAATTCTTAGTCTAAGACGGTAGTTCACGAAGGTCTCGTCATGGTCTTTAGGAAATGTCGGGATTTTTCCTTAACCTCAGGGAAAGTCAGCTATCAAGGAAAACAAATAGGGGATCAGATCTTAAGCTAGAGTTTCTATCTTGTTACTATCTATCTTAAGGTCTATTCCTACTATCTTATATCTAAAACTTGGGCTCTGATACCAACTTAAACTGTCACGCCCCGGAGGGTACCCTAAACGTGGCAGTCCGCCGCATACAATATTAAAGCTAATGAATGACAACCGTAGTCATGCAGGAGCTTCGATATTATATGCAAGGCGTGCTTCCAAGATAGTAGGAGACTCTTAGGGGTGTTACGTTTAAATAGATAGCAAGAATAAGCATAGATAATCATAAGTTCTTCATTTCATCAACAAAAGTACATCTTCTTAGGGGCATTCCCCGTTAAGGTCTTTGATCAACAATACTATTCATCAAAATAAACATATCTACATAAGTCTACTATAGAGATTTTTCCTAGAAGTCTATGTTCAAAACTAAAAATACATAAACTTCCTCCAAAAACTCCTAGTAGCATATGCTCGTACCTGGGTACGGGGCTCCTCGGGGCCAACCAAAGATAATCATACTGTAATAGAAAACTATAAGGGTATAAGCATGACTAGCTTAGTGAGATAATTCCAACTATAAGACATTTCCCAAAATTTAGCCAAGTATTTTAATCAAAACATATGAAAATGCATCATCCATATGAACATGTAAGATACACATGATTAACCGGAAATCAAGTGTAGCATGGATTTAACGCCCTCCATGACAAGGGTTGGGTGGTTACAGGCCCATACGACCATCAATAATAGCAGATTTACCGGCTCCTGCTTGCCATGTAGACTTTCCGGCTCCTACTAGCCATCACGTAGACTTACCGGCTCCTACCAGCCACCACTACTCTTTCCTCGTTTCCCCACACGAAGAAAAGTAGTGAACAAATGTAATTCATGTGTATGATATGCATGAGTAATTTCAAGTTATCATTTGGCCATATAAGTTGAATTCATATTAAAAGTGATCAACCATAATTTCATCATATCAATACATAAATCACACTTTATTTAGCACTTCGTATTTCGATATTCTTAACCTTCGTTCAACAATTATTTCATAACAAAGGTTCATTTATTTTTCCTAGTTTTCTAATGCTACTAACTACAAGCACAAACAAGGAAATGAACTTAGGAAAAGAATTAACTCACTCCATATCGGTGGATCTAATCGTAGTAGTCCTCCGGATAGATGATCTCGGGTCCCTCGTCACCTAGACAAGATGAAATACCCAAAATAAGTCTCTCATAAGACTTCTATTCTTGAAGATTCTAATCTTTTCTTAAAATCGCGGTAAAATCGTATAAGGGGAAATTCCAACTTAAAATGGCCATAACTTGCTCATTTTAGCTCGGAATTTCGCGTATAATATACCGTTTTCTACCTACTCGGAAAGATCTACGCATTTCTAAACTTATTTTCATGAAACTAGGTCGTTTGGGTTCCGAAAAGACAGCGGCCAGATTTCCACGAATTTATACTTGTTTTCCTTCTTTGCAAACAAAGCTCTTTTGAAGAGATAAATATTTCAAATATTTTGTAAACTTTTTGAAAGGTATATACATATACGTATTGACTCATAACAAATGTATGAAGTAAATGAAGTTGTCTCAACTTTGAAAAGTAAGGTCAACTTTGAAAAGTAAGGTGTTAAAAGACTTTTGAATTTGAGATTCTATTGTTTATTTTATTTTTTCTTTTGAAAGGTCTTGAGTTATTGAGATAAATATTCTTTTTCTAAATGTAACCTCTTGTAATTTCTTTAAATTCCTAAGGTGCGGTTTTAGTTTCAAAACTTGGTTTTAAAGAGTAATAAAACGACAATTTTGTTTCTTGTAATGTAAAAGGATATTTCTTAATGAAAAATAAGTTTTCACAAAACCATTTGTTTATGAAAGAAATCATTTTCAAGTATGCTCTTGATTTTTCCAGAAAATCTATTTCCTTCATTTATCAAAATGATCCTTTAGTTTAAGAAGACACTTTTGTTGAGACAAAAGCATTATGTTCATGCATGAATATGAACCATAGGCTATGAAAATATGAAAAGAACATAATAATTTAAAAGAAAAGCATATCAAGTATGGGACCTTAGCTTCATCAAGGTACCCCGGGACTAAGAAAAGACTAGTCCCGAAAAGAAAAGGAATTGTTTTGACTTGATGAGGACAAGTCTAAGACTAGAATGACTAGTCTTAAAATCAACTTAAAAATAAATTGCATGAAAGGTAAATAAATTGCAAGGCTATGAGCTTATATGCTCTAAATAGTATATATAGCTTTAGGATATATTAGATAGAAATAAACATAAAGGAATTATAGAGAAACATAAAGGAACATAATAGAAACATAAATGATCATGGAGGAATTTTGATTATGAACAAAAACAAAGCATGAACCTAATGTTGCTTTCTTAACCTTCATGGTTTTAGAAAACACACACTAAGCTCATACTAAGTGAATGAACATGAAGAAATCTTGAGAAATTTCTTACCTAAAGAAGCTAAACTTAAGAGGACTTTCTTGAAGAACTCTTGAGAGGATTTGGAGAGAAATTTTGAGAGAGTAACTTTAGAGATGAAGAAGTGTGAAAGAAGTGAAGGTATGAAGGGGTATTTATAGAAAAATATGAGAGATTATTTGTGTTAATAAATTAAATGAAAGCAAAATTGAGGGATGCATGAATGGGGGGTGGCCGGCGCCATTTTGGAGCATGGGGAGGAGAAAAATAAAATTTTTGTCTTTTGATTAATTAAAGTAAGAAATGAAAGATGTGAATTTGTATTGGAAATGAAAAAGTGTAAGATAGGTGTAAGGTTTGTAAGAATAGGTTGTAAGAAAAAGTAGAGATAGATGAATAGTGTAGAATAGTAGAAAATAGTGTAATGTAAAAGTAGACATGACAATTAAATACCGGTAGTAAGAAAGTACGCGTATAAAAGCGATATCTGATATTTCTAGTTATCGAAAAATTACGAAATTGATATTTTTGGAAATCTTATATTTTTACGAGTCTAACGGTATATTCGGAATAATTTTCCTATTCCGGGCTTCCGGACACGTTTTTCAAGAATCATGTCCGATCGGGTTCAAAGGACACTCGAAATTTTTCAATCTGATATTTTTACGCAACCTATGGCTATTACGAGTTATTAGGGCAAACTTTTCCAACTTCGTTTTCTAGGGCTAGGGAAAACGGTAATGCCGGAGTTTAAGCGGTCACGATATACTAGGGTTTTGGTTGACTTAAGAGTCCGTTTGACTCTCGATTAGGGTTTGGGTTTCGAATTTGGAACCGAAAATTCGGGAACTTACAAAATCGGTATATTATATGCGCGAGTCCGAGTTAAAATGACCAAGTTATGGCCATTTTAAGTTGGAACATTCTTTCATACGAACTTTGACGTTCTTTGATATTGTTTTGGTCAAAATTCAAGAAAATCATCAAGAAAACTCATTGTGGGTATTTTCTTTGGTTAGGTGACCCCGAGGAAGGATTCCTTTACCCAGAGAACTATTACGATTAAGTGGAGTGTGTGAACGACTCATCCGCTTAGAGGAATAGACGACAATAGCATCGTGAGTTTATTCCCCGTTTTTTTCATACTCTTGATTGTGCTTGTAAAATTAGGTGCACTAGAATTTAAGAAAAATCAAAAGGAAGTGTATGATAATATGTTGAAAGAATACTAAGTATATGGAAACTCGATTTGTTTGTAATAAAGTTGTATGTGAATTAATATCTTGAAATGTTTTGAAATTGATTGATCACTTGAAAGAAGTTAATGTAACTACTAGACTATAATTAAAGAAATTATTCATGCACTTCATATGTTGAGTCACATTGCATTCACTACTATACAATTGGTGGGACAAGTGTTATAATAGTGGTGGTAGACATAACCGGTATATCATGCCAGTGGCGAGTAGGAGCCAGTAAGACTACTTAAATTGGTGGCTAGTAGGAGCTTGTAATAACTACAAGTTTTTGATGGCGTATAGGAGTGGTAAGATCTATAAAAGTGTTTTTAAAAGTTGTGGCTGTAATTGGCCTGAATACCCAACCCCGAATGAAGGGCGTAATTCATTCAACATATGATTCCCGGAAATATGTCTTGTATGCTTACGTGGTTGTTGCATTTCATATGTTTGAATAATAAACTTGATTGATAATTTTTCTTCGATTATGAATTTTGGGATTTACTCACTAAGCTTATTAGCTTATACCCCGATAGATATCTTTTGCAGTTTCCTTACTTATGGTTAAGGCCACGTGGACCATGCGGGAAGCTAATCCCTTTTGAACATTAGAAATCTGGATAAAGTGCAGCTTAGTATTAGCATGTTAATATGTATATAATAGATTAGTAATTTAGGAAGTTGTCCCTAAGTTTGTAAAGTCTTTGCCATGAACGAATAATTATTGTGATTCTTCTTTTCTTATATGTTTTTATATCTCCTTAAGCTTCATAATTCCATATCTGTCCTCTAAAATTGTGAAAGTAAGCCTTACACTTAATATAAAAGCTTTTGGAAATGACTAAGATTGTCATACTTAAACTTTAATATCGAGTGTGGCGGACTGTCACGTTTAGGGTACCCATTGGGGCGTGACAATTATTCTCTTGTATTATATTATTTTCTTGCTAAAAGTAGCTATATTTTGTGAGATAAACTTTTTTGTAATTTTGATTATGTTTATATTTTAGATCTTGTTATTTGAGTTATTTTGCTATTTTTTCTTTTATTCTCAAGTTATGTTGATTGCTAATGATTTGTGCATGTATTCATCATTCACATAACCATCATAGTGTTTATGCTTTTTATAACTAGTATAGTAAACTAGATCTAGTTATTTTAGGTTTAAATACATTAGACTTTTGATTTATTTTCTTAAATAACTTGTAATAGCTTGATGATAGTAGAAAGTTTTAGAAAGCTCAAGATCTATTTTAGTTTCACCAAAAATCATTTTTGAAAATTTGGATAAAAAGAGAACCATAGTTAGAAAAGCTATTTTTCAACTTCAAAATGTGTATTTTTCATTTAAAATGAAGGGCTTAAGGAATAGATATCATAAATGAATGATTTTGAGGAGTAAAGTTTAGATCTATGAGTTTATAGTTTACTACCATGCATTTCTTTTATACTCATGTTCATATTAAGTGTAGATCTTGGTTTTGAATTTGAATAAAAATAGTGAAATTCGTATCTTGGCAAAAACCTATATTTAAAAACCACTTTCTAAGTCTTAAAATGGAAGTTTTAGTTGAGAAAATGAAGTTTAGTGGATGTGTATCATCAAGACTTCTTTTTACAAGAATCAAAGGTGATTTTCAAAAGTTATTTTCAAAATAAAAATCTCATTTTTGGATTTAGGCCAAGGCATAGTTTAAAAACAATTTTCCAACTCAAAAGTAAAGTTTTATTTAAGAAATAGAAGGCTCTTAAGATAGGATATATAAAGGATGATTTTTCCTAAGTTTAGATGGATTTTATCAAAAGATATGTCGAAAAATAAATTTGGTAAATTCGGATCTCAAGTAAGACCAATTTTGAAAACCCATTTTTCAACACCAAAATAAAAGTTTTGTTTAGAAAATGGAAGGCTTATGGAATAGGTATCAATAGGAGATGTTTTGACAAATAAATGGTAGGTCTACTAGTAGAGATTCTCAAAAATAGGAAGAGATTACAAAATATGAAATTTGAGTTTTATCCAAATTTTGTAAATTCGGATGGTTTCAAACTATGCCTTAAAAACCCTTTTTATCAACTTCAAAACTTGTGTTTTATATGACAAATGAAGAGTTTAGGTCATAGATGTCATCAAGTAATGATTTTTATAATTAAGATGAGATTTGCCAATAAACACATGTAGAACAAGGAGTAGAAATAAAATAGGAAAATTTGAGTTGTTATCATTTTAAGAAATTCGTAATAAATGAGTAATGGTATGAAAACCCATATTTTTCAAACTCAAATTAGAAGTTTTATTAAAGAAATGAAGTCCTTAGTGGATAGGTATGGTTGAGCCTTAATTTTTCTAAATATCAAATGATTTTTACTTAAAGGAATCACCACAAAAACAATTTTTACAAAATTTGGATTTTGGGATGAACCAATTTTAAAAACATGTTTACAAAGTGTAAAATGGGAGTTTTTATTGAAAAACCAAGGACTTAAGAGTATAGATAATGAAGGCTTAATTTTGACAAGAATAAAAAAATTATCGAGGAATTTTTCTAAAAACAAGTGGGGATTGTCAAGAATACAAGACTAGCTTTTCTAAGATGATTTTTCATAAAGTCTTACAAAGAAAATTTTTTTCTAAAAATTTCTTTTATTCAAAATCATCAAGAACATGTATATTATATCTCATGACATATCATTTATGTTAGTAACTTGTTCATATTGTATGTATACTTGTTTTGGATAGTAGAAACATTACAAGCATTCAAAAACTACGTTTCGGAATTGAATTTCGCTACTGATCAGACCTTTTCGAAGCTTCAAAGTTTTTAAAACTTAAATATTATATTAAAATTAGAAATATCTTTTGAAGTAGATAGAAATCGATATATAATTTGCTAAATTCTGAGTTAAAACGACCAAGTTATGGCCATTTTAAGTTGGAATTCCCGCTTAGGACGAGAATTACGAATTTGATAGTTTGTATGAGATAGAATGGATTAGTTAAGTGATGAAATACTTATTATGATATTTCTTCCTTTATAGGTGACCCCAAAATCGATGATTCCATACCACCGTATTTTTTACTAAGAGACCGGTAATCCAATGGCCGAGTGAGTTTTCCTCTTATTTTGTTACATTGCTTGTACTTGTAGCTAATTGCACTAGAATTAGGAAAAGATAAAATTGTGATGAGTTTTGGTGTAATCTTGGTTGAATGAATGATAAGTATATCGAGGCGAGACTTGATGTAAAATCATTGTATGAGTTAGAATAGACTTGAATTGTCTGAAATTCTCTATGATCGCTCTTAACCTACATAATTAATATACCACGATTATATGAATAAACTGTGCATGCATATCACATGTTGAGTCACATTGCATTGCTGATATACCTTTGGTGGGACAAAAGTATATTAGCGGAAGGCGAGGGGGCCTTGTTAACATTAAGGATGCGAGATTGCTTAAGTTAACGGATGTGGGGTAAGCACGTAAAACTACAATAAAACAATAAAGGTTGTATAACTAAGAGAAAGAAATCGAGATTATGGTTGCATGACTTATGGACCATCCCACTCAAGATTGGAATTATGGTTGCATGCTTTATGGACCATCCTAACCCTGAATGGAGGACGTAAATCCATTTACATATGGCTACCAGAAAGTCATATGCTTGTCTGCTCATGTGTTTGTTCATGCATAGCATATGAATGAATTATAATTTGGTTGTTATGGTACAAAATTAAGGGAACTCTCACTAAGCTAGTGTAGCTTATACCCCAATAGATGTTTGAATAAACAGGTTAACGGGAGAAGGCTACTTGGAGACCGAGATGGTTGGAGCCGAATATAACTTCAGAATTTCGGTAGGAAGTAAGCATGCTTGAAGATATTAGCTAGTTTTGTGAAATGTTTTGTAATAGATTGTGTAGTGAAATCTTTTGATGAATTGAAATTGAAGTATAGTGATTTGTATTTGAAGTATAGTGAATTGTATCTGAAGTATAGTGAATTGTATTTCCTTTACATTGTTACTCAAATTGTATCAATATAAAATGTATCACTCCGATGTGTCTCCTCTATGGATTAGACACCTTGTACGTAGTATGGAAGCCTTCGCATGACTGAGGCGGTCATTCCTAGGCTTTAATATTGTGTATAGCGGACTGCCACGTTTAGGATACCCTTTGGGGCATGACAGTTGGAAGAGAGCTTTTAAGGCTATGTTTTTCATTTCATAAAAGGAGTAATGATGTTTGATGTTTGAAATGCATGAGTGGGGCTTACGGTTCTTTATATGACTTTAGGACCTTATTTGTCTTGTTGCTTATAATTAGTATTGTAAACCCTGGTTCTCTTAGTAATCAAGTAAACTTTGGAAACCGAAAAACAAAACCCTAAACCGGATTAGTATAAGCTATGTGAGAGAAACTTAGGAACCCTAGATTCGGCTTTCCTTCGATTTCAAATTAAAAGAACTTTTATAAAGTAATTTAATGTAGAATATTGTTTTAAAGTATATTTCAAACCATAGAAAGTTTTGATTTCGAAAAATTTTCTATTCCGAGCTTTCCTGAGATCCATTACGGAAAAGTGAGCTCTGGAACTAGAAATTCAAAAAAATATTCTGGAATGCTCTTTAGAACCGAAATTTAATAAGGATTTTAAAAATATGAACTTTATAATTTTTCGGCTTATAAAAATTACAGTTATAGCCTTTTTCTCGTATTTTCCTTACTACCGGTAAAGTAGTTGTCTTATCTACTATTCACAAGTACAACCTACTACACATACAACCCATGCCCTATCCTTACATCCTTACAAATACTCATTATATTTTCTTTTTCAAGAAATTTTTGTCTCTTAACAAATTATTATATTTAATACTTTTTATAGTCTAGTGTTCAAAAGTGGCCACTTGTCATCTATGGTATAAACTCTCTATTGGTGCCACTTGTGTCATATAATGATTGCTAAATATGACCTTCGAAATATCTAGTATAACTTTCTTAAAGTGGGAATGAAATTTACGATTTAAATGGGAGAGAGAGACAAGATTTCAAGTTCATTTTGGGCCCTTGTCATGCATTTAATGGATAGATTAACCAAGATTTTCTATTAGAGAAGAGGTCGCTTTTAGTCATTATGAACCTCGATATTTTATGGTCCTAAGAATCCCTAGAAGGACATGTGACACCCCTTGCCTTATGTCACTCTTGTTAGATGGTTAAGACTTTTAAAAGAAGTTTAGCACATATTAGTTATTAAAAGGCTTAAAAGGTGAATATCTAGGCCATCTATTGGTATATTGGGTCATACACATATAAATATATTAGTTATTTGAAGAAATCATCTTTTAAAATTCATCTAGGACCTCTATATTAATTTTAGATTATTCATGAGTTAAAATCTTGAATTTAAAGGTTACGAAATTAAATATTTTTAGGGTTTTCATCCACATAATTAGAGTTTTCGGGCATGATAGGCTAAATTAGATATTGATCTATTTTTTATTTCATCGCATATTTTATAATTCTAACGATTTGTCTTTAAGTTATCATTTTGTGACCAATAGACTCTAGAAATTAATCGTCTTTTACTACACTTGAAATCTAAGACTAACTATGATCACTTGTTAAGTTATTGAGTCGAGTTACGAAATCTTATCTTTAGTATTTTTACTAACTAGGTTGGTGAACTCATAACTTCATAGTTTTTTTATTTAAGGCTTTTGATTGCTTATAAAATTATTATCTATTGTGAATTGTCTAGTTTTCTATTTGCTATACTAGTGTGAAAAACCTTGGGGATTACATACCCAATTCCTATATATGTGGTACTTTACACAGGGATAACCTTATCCAATCATGACTCTACATAGGGACATCATTACATAAGGATCATTGAGGTGCAACATCAGTATCACTAGTATTCCTGATCCACTAACCCCAGCTAAGCATACATAACAATCAATTCTTATGTTGAGTATTCAATAGTAAGTTTGGGATTCTATTTTAGATAAGCATAAGCAATAACCAATGTATATGTGTACCTAAAAGGTTGACTTGAACAATATCTACCCCTAGCTATTTGTATTGCCTATTGTTAAGAGCATTTAAACATATTTAGAGCCTTATATAAAATGAAGTATTTTATGTTTTATTTGATTATTTTGATATATAATATCATGAAGTTAGTATTTAGATTGATTTCAATTTAGTTTTAGATTTTTAAAATGTAATTTAAGTTTAAAGAAAGGATTTAAGTGGGATTCATGAGCTTTGAAGGAAGAATTTTCTAATTTAAGGAAATTTTGTACTTAACATGTAAACCCCTAAAATTTTCGGTTAATTTGAAGTTTGATCTTAGAATTAAAAGTCAACCAGAAACCCTAAAGCAACAAAAGTCTAGTACAAACCCTAGAAATTAGATTTGGCATTCCCGTATTCTTTAGCCCTAAAAAATGAAGTTGTGTTAATTAGTAATAATAGTTTGTAATATCTTGAGGAAACATAAAAATATTAGATTCGTGAATTTTGAGTGTCCTTCGGACTCACTAGGATCAATTCTCAAAAAGCGTGTTCCGAAGCCCAAAATAATAAAAATATTATGATAACACCGTTGGAACCGATTTAATACAAGGATTTTAAAAATATCAATTTTATAACTTTTCGTTAACTAAAAATAACAGATATCGCATTTATACACGTATTTTCTTGCTACCGATATTTTACTAGTCACATTTACTTTACATTACACTATTCATTACTATTATATATTATTTATTTATCTCTACTTTTTCTAACACCTACTCTTACAACACCATACACCTATTATATTTACTTTTTACCTTTCCCATAACTTTATATCATATCTACTTTACATATTATTACTTTTAATAAACAAAATTACAAAAAAATAAAACTCTCTCCCTCTCCCCCATGCATGGCCGGTGCCTCCCTCTCTATCTTCCTCTTTTTTTTCAATTTTACTTTAATTAAATCACTCAAAATTCACTCCTCATTTTCCTATAAATACCTCTCTCCTGTTTCACTTTATTCACATATCTTACCCACAAAAATTTCACACTCCCAAACTCTCTCCAACTCCCTTCTCAAATTCTCTCCCAAAACTCTCTAAATTTTCCTTCACAAAACCCTTTTCTTCTTCTACAAACATCACATTAGGTAAGAATTTTCTTAAAATCTTTCTTACCATGTCATGTAACTTTACATGACCATGGTATGAGTTTCCTAAACTTAATGTTATGGAAGCTACACTATGTTCATGTATTGTTCTTGTTCATGAATATGTATTCATATATTTCTATATTGTTATTTTACTTTTGCTCATATTATTATTGATTTTATGTTAACCTCTTATATATATGTAACTAGATATAATTATGTACTTATATATAATCTTTAGAGCATATAAGCTCAATGTTATTTATTTACATCCAAGTTATGCAATTTATTTATTTCATATTATTTAAGGACTAGTCTCTAGTTTTAGACTTGTCCTCATCAAGTTAAAATAATATTTGCTTTCTTTTCCTTATTTCTTTTAGGACTAGTCCATTCTTAGTCCTGAGATACCTTGATGAAGTTAAGGTTCCCAATACTTAACATATTTCTTTACTTGCATATTTTATTACTTATTATACTCTTCTTATGCTTTCATAATTTCATAATTCTATAATCATAATCATGTATAAACATATTGATTTTGTCTCAACAAAATAAAGAGAAAAAACAAAGGTTTCCTTAAATAAAAGTTCTTTTCAAAATAAATGTTATCATGAAAGAAATGATTTTTTATGAAAACTTAAGAATCCATCTTAGTATATCTTTTAGAAAATAAAGAACTTATGAATTCTTACATAATACACACTTACACCTTGCAAAATTGTAAGTGGAAAGGTATTCTTAAAATTAAAAATTTCAAGTTCTTGTTTTACTAACTTCACTTTTCATCAATACTTTGAATTTCAAATAAACTAGTTTGACAAACACTAAGAAATTTCCTTTCATAAAAATAGAATGATCTTAAGGAATAAGATTAATGAACAACATAGGAAATCATTTCTTTAAATGTAAGAACATATAGAATTATTACTACTTTCAAAATGTATTAGGAACTAAACTATATGGAATTTAGAAAAAAAAAAAAAACAAAAATCCTTCTTTTGAAATTTAAAAGACTAAGGAAATGGAATTAAGGAAAAGAAAACACTTATTTAAAATAACTTAAGAAATTTTTTAACAAGCTAAGAAGAAATTTTCAAAAGTTATACTTTTAGAAGACTATGCTTTTACTAAAAATTCATGGTTGAGACAACTTCATTAATTTCATGTATTTAATATGAGTCAACATATATATATATATATATATTATACTTTTTAAAGATTTTTCAAACCATTATAATATCTATATCTTTGATACAAGTTTTTGTAAAAAGAATAAAAAGTAGGTTTTTCAAAATTCGTGGTGAATCTGATCACCACTGTTTCGGAGCTCAAACGACTTAGTTTAATAAAAATAGTTTTAGAATTGGATAGATCTTTTTGAAGAGATAAAAAAGGGTATATTATATGCACAATTTCGAGTTAAAATGACCAAGTTATAGCCATTTTAAGTTGGAATTACCCTCTATACGAATTTTAACGATCTTATGACATAGTTCTTTATAAGTACCATAGAATCAACAAGAAATACTCATTATGAGTATTCTTCTTGATTAGGTGATCTCGATGAGGAGTGTTTGTACTCGGAGGCTTATTTCGATTAGTGAAATTACCAATCGACTCATCCATAAGAAAGAGGTATCATCATGGCCGAGTGAGTCTATTCCCCTTTATTTTTCATACTTATTATTGTGCTTGTAAATTTAGTTGCATTAGAATTAAGACAAGATAAAATGGAAGTTGTATGATAATATATTGAAAGAATATTAAGTATATTGAAGCATGAATTGCTTGTAATAAATTGTATGCGTATTATCACGTTGAAGTATTTAAAATTGGTTGACCACTTGTAAGAAATTAAAATATAACGGCTAGGCTTTAATTGAAAATTTATACATGCACTTCATATGTTAAGATATATTGCATTCGCTATTATACAATTGGTGGGACTAGTGTATGATAGTAGTGGTAGGCATAACCGGTATATCATGTATATAGTGAGTAGGAGCCGATAAAATCTACATAAATATTGGTGGCTAGTAGGAGCCAGAGAATAATACATATTTTTTTATGGCGTATAGGAGCTAGTAAGACTATAAAAAATGTTTAAAAGAAGTAGTGGCTGTAATGGCTGGTACCTAACCCCAAATGAAGGGCATAATTCATTCAACATATGATTCTTAGAAAATGATATGTCTTGTATGCTCATATGCTTGTTGCATCCCATTTGCTTGCTTAATAAACTTGGTTGATAATTTTTTTTTTCAAGTATGAATTTTGGGATTTACTCACTAAGCCCGTAAGCTTATGCCCCTATAGATATTTGCATTCTCAGGAACACCTGTTTTTGTACCCGATGTCTCCTCTTATCAACATAAGTTTTTTTTTTTGGAGCTTTTGAAGGAAATCTACTTGAAGAATTAGATTAGAATTCCTTTGAAATCTTTGATGTAGTATTAAATTATTGTATAAACTATTAGTTATTTTCGATCCTTGGAATTTAGCAGGGGTATGCCCCTAAAAATCATGTAATAGACCTTTGATTATGAATATTATGATCTATTTTATTTTTGGATTCTTGTATGTTCATTTTTACTTGCTTAGACCACACTTCCCAAAAGTGTCTCCTATTACCGTGCTAGACGCCTTACACGTAATACTAAGGTGTTCGCATGATTAAGGTGGTCATTCTTGAGTCTTGATATTATATGTAGTGGACTGCCACATTTAGGATACCCTTTAGAGCGTGACATAACACATAAATAATATGGTCATGTTGGGATCAACAACCCAAATAAGGGGAAACTTGGCCATATTTAGGGTTGTTTTGGATTAGCAACAATAGTTTTGAAAATTTCCTTCGATTCTTTCATCAATACGTCACTTGATTCTTCTTACTGCACTAATTAATATAAATATATGTTTAAACTTTGAATTACTGTCGCGCCTTATAGGGTACCCTAAATGTAACAGTCTACTACATGCCATATAAGACCCACGAATTACTATCTTAGTCTTTCGGGAGTCTTATATAGATATAAGGCATCCCTTTACGACAGTAGAATACTTGAACCAATGGAGATAAAGAGTTTAAATCGACATTCAATAACATTAGAATATAAATCAAAACACATATAAATAGTTACAAGGACTAAGGGGCATTCCCCCCACAAAAGAATATTGTTAAGAGATCTATTACAGTCATCCAGAGTCTTTTGGTTTCCTACGGAAGTCTAAATAGAAATGAATATAACTTCTAAAGGAAATCCCTAGCTTATGTACCTGAGCCATAGAGTGCCTCTGTTTAAGCTAGATAAATGAATGCTACAACAAATAGAAACCGTAAGGACGTAAGCTACACTAGCTTAGTGAGTGAGAACTTTCAAGATTACATTCATAGCACATCATACAAGCAAGTGATTAATCAAACAAGTGATATGCATCAAACATATGGAAATCAACAGACATATGACTAGCTGAAAATCATATGTGAATGGAATTTTGCCCTCCATTTGGGATTAGCAGATTAACGAATACTGTGGTACTATTAAAATATGCCGTTTTGGATCACGGTCAACCAACTTATAATTTCGTTTGTGGATCACGATTAAGCAACTCATTATTTCGTTTATGGATCACGATTAACCAACTTTTACTCTATTTTTGGATCACGAGCAACCAACCAATGCTAATGCTCCATCCCCATTTGTGATATGAATGAATCCATATTACTTATCAATTCCAAATAGTCAATTATGCCAATTCCTTAGGTGATTAATCAGTAATTGTAGATAATCAATCCTAATTCATCTATACAACCATTAGTTAACCACCCGACCTCGATATTCTTATTTTCAATTTCTCATATCATCAGCGAACATACATAATTCCCATTTTATCCCCACCATACATATCCATTTATCTTTGCCTAAAATCCAATGCAACTATCATTACAATCACATACAATAAATAGAATCGGGAAGAAATACTCACTCAGCCATTGGAACACCAGTCCTCTAGTAGTAATAGTCCGGTGGAAGGGAATCGTCAATCTTGGGGTCACCTAAAAAGGAAGAAATACCCTAATGAGTATTTCATTACTTAACTAACCAAACCATTAAACAAAACTAAAATTTTCATAATTCTCGTCATTTTCGGATGATGTGTTCTAGATCTGAGTTTAACAATTAATTCCACTAATCCTTTCCTAATATCAGATCAACAATAGGCAAGTGCACCTATCAATTGTAGTATAGGAATGGCTTATGGGTCGTATTCCTTGGGATCCTGACAATTACTATTACTCGCCCTTTCAATTATTATCTAGCAATCAATTCAATGTAGGTTTAATTAATATTTAATTAAATAATTCTAAATTTAACTATATTAACTACCAAATTTTATCACAATAACATATAAAACAGAATTTTAACAAATTATTAACACAATATACAGAAACATTACTCCATCATATTAACAGGATTTAACTAAATTCATCCGTAAATTACTTATCTGCAGAATTCTTAATTCATGATCATTATTCTCATAATAGATCAATCCTAATCCTAATTGTATCTACTAGAATCTCTTCTAAGTTAATAGCCAATTCATAATTGCATTAAAGCTCTTATTATTCTCAAATTCTTTGAAAACATTCAGCAAACTTCTTATTAACATCTCTATCAACAAGAGTAGTTTGTTCTAGTGCCTTAGATCTACTCAAGGGAATTGTTTCTCAACCTTTTTCCAATGAGATCTGATGTAGGAATATGTCGTGCACTACAAATTTCCTAACTTTATTGAAGACCTAACACTAGAAATTCGTAATTAACAGATTTATAACATATATAATATATATATGATTCCTGTTAATATGACTTCGTAATAACCTAATCACTACTCACTCATACTGACATATGAACACAAACATATAACAAACATGATAGAAACTAAAATAAACATCCAATGACAAGATAAGAGAAGAAATAAAACCCCTTTTTAATGATTATGAAATGGTTGTACAAACGAACAACTGGATCCATCGACTTTCTCAAGTTCTTCTTGGAATCCAACTACACTGATGATGATTTTCACACAAACTCTCATACAAATAATTTCCAGATCTAAGAATAACTTTCTCACACTTCACTCTGAAAAGTATATCTCTCTCCCCTCCTATATTTCTTCCTACGGTATATGATATGATATCTCCTCTCCAGAATGAATCCCCACTTTATATTCTATGGGTATAGTGTCTAAAAACACGACCTTTACTAAAACAAGACGTATTCAACAGTCATACTGTTTCAAGAATACGTAAGAAAATAATGACCCATTTCTAAAAGTCACGACCGTACAATGCCTATTTTCCTTGACAATTTGCATCTTGTACGGTCGTACAAGAGGGAGTGCTAAGTACTAGAATCATTCTTCAAGCGTGTACGGGCGTACAAACATAAATCTCCTTCAATTCCCTTCTTCATCACCCCATGTACGGGCGTACAAGTCGAATCCGCTTCAAAATTACTTGGTGTACGGGCGTACAAGACCCCGTACCAGCCACTGGCTTGCATTTTCTTCACTTTAATAGTTGTACGGCCGTACATGTAGACTCCTTTTATGCTCCTTGCTGCTTTGCTTGAATATTGATTGGATTCTCCACATATTCCTTCCTTATATTACAATTGTGTTCAAAATTGACCTGAAATATATATATATACCAATTTAGCACCTTATCTATTAAGAATCCCATCAATTATATTATAAAATAGACCCAATTTGTCAATTAAAATGATGATAAATTATGCCTATCAAATATCCCCACACTTAAGCCTTGCTTGTCCTCAAGCAAGAAGCTGATAAAAACAATTGAAAAATATATAGCACTCATGGTGTTATAATTCCAATACTGGGATTTAAGGATTTCATTCTATCTATTCTTAAGTATTTTATTCCTTAGGCTAAGTTTCAAAGCTAATCATAATAAGTCAGTCTTTACTCTCATTATTTAAGTTAGATTTTTTAACATAAAAATAAACACATGACCACAATTACTAACTTGAATATTTCATCTCTTATTTCATTAGTTTCCAAAGTAGATACTACCACCAACCATTGAGTTTAATCCCTTAGTGACAGCATAGACATCAACCAATCCCCTGAATTTCTCTCCTTTATATATATTTTTCTCTCCTTTAATTTATGATTATTATTTTTTTTATTTTTTTTTAAATATATCCTATAACCCATGTAGCAGACTTTCAGTCGATAATCCCGAGCTCATCACTCAGGTTAACAGATGTTATTCCCTTAAAAAGGGCATCCCTCAGACTTACTTATCCGAGTTATAAGATTTATTAAACGATGAAGTGACATCCTTGGTCAATCAATCCAGGCCGGACGACCTTAGGTGACTAGGTTTTAAAGGGACCCCATCGAACCTCAATCACTTCAATCTTTTTTTTTTTTTTCATGAAAGGAGAGAAAAATTAACAAAATTGGAGAAATCATCAAGTGAGAAGTATCATTTGGATTGTACACTAATGGTAATTCATTTCATTATTTTCTACATGCTACTTAGTGGTAGTAATAATTATTGATAATACACTTATAGTCATATGTTATTTAGATGTAAAATTCTAAATTAAAGCATGAGTAAGACTGCCCATTATGATTTCACATTGATACTATAACCTTAGAAACAATTGCATCTTTAGCTTCTAAGATCTTCATTATTCCAGCACTTTTGAAATCATCAACACCACAACAAAAAGCTTTCATTACTTAAGTGTGAGATAAGTCTTAACAAGCATTCATTATCATCATTTAAGACAAACACTTCATTTAGCATGCTTGCATGCTCCCTTCCCCACACTTATTAGAGACATTGTCCTCAATGTCTCAACTAGAATAAAAGGAAAGAAAAACAAAGTAACAATGAGAAGTGAACTCCCTGAGTTTTGTAGGACGATTTGTTTCCGAAACTGTCTTTACATTCATGGAATTCCAGCATGTACATCATCCAAAACCATGATCAAAATGAAAGACTGTGCCATCAATACAACATTAAGCAAAACAAACAAAAGCATTAAACACAGATGAGTGCATAAATTAAAAGGAAAATCTAAGAATAACATAAGTCTTTAGGTCCTGGAAAATGAAATAAAAATCAGAAATGTATTTGAACATCCTCTTCCTCTTCATCATCAGTTTCACCTTCTTCTTCACCTCCTTCCTCCATCTCCTCATCACCAGAGGATTCTGCCTCAGAACTTTCATAGGTCTCCCCTACTTTCAGAGCCTCTAAATCCAAATCTGCTAGTGGATCCATTTGCTCAGGGACAGGAGGAAGATCTTCTTGGGGTACCGGTGGTGCACTAGAGCTTGGGAGGTCCTCACTCGGTTGCTCAGGTCTGGAAGCCCCACTAAAACAAGAGGAGATAGCTAATCCTGCATGCTCAGCCAATTTTGTTAGCAGATTTATGATAATATTTTGGTTCTTTTTAATTTCCACTACATCGGCCTTGATAACTGCCACATCCGCCTCCAAATGTGCTAAATTACCGACTGAGAAACTCGAGTGGGATGCTAGCTGTGGCTGAGCTCCGGGTGCCTCAGCATCAAAATAAGGATCATCAACCTTAGCGGTTCCCCATTGCTGAAATGGAGCATATGTGATCCCTTTGGATTGTGCCACTCCGTCTTTTGGTTTTTGTGAAGAACTTTTGAGCCAAAGCTTCAAATTCTTCAAAACACGGGTGATCATTTGTCCCACATATATGCCATTCATCTTGGACCCGGCTTGGCGTTGGATCGCATAGGCTACTAACACTCCAACATTGACCTTGTAAGACCGAATAGCACTCGTCAAAGGCAAGATATCTTCCTTTGTAACCGTACCCGCAATGTCCATCTTAGAGTTTAGTGTCTTGGCCAAAATGTAATGGAACAGCTGGTGGCTTGTCCAGATCATAATGGATGCCTTGGTTCGGCTTGGTCTAAAAACTTTTTCTCTAGAGATTGACCGCCAAACTTCTTCAATTGTAACTCCCGAAGGCATCAATATAGGCAACTTATTAAACTCTGGATCATTCATCTCTTCCTTTGTATATAGACCCGTAGCTTTTATGAATTTCCTCATTGAAATTGAGTGATATGCTCCAAATGCATAAAAATTCACCTAAATTTCAACATTCTACCTATATTCCGTTCTCTATAGAAAAAGATGCAAGGAAAGCTAAGGTTGTAACCTTGTAGGCCGTTTCTTGAAGACTAAAAAGTCTCAACCAAGCGGGATCTTGCAACAATCGTCTCATTGCCGGCACCAACCCATATTCTTCAGTACATCCCAGTCTAAAATCCCATTGGGTTTAATCACCTTCTTCTGATGAAATTGTTGATAAGCCGGCTGGTGTTCAA
The DNA here is from genome assembly GCA_024138025.1 of Combretum micranthum. Taxonomy (NCBI): domain Eukaryota; kingdom Viridiplantae; phylum Streptophyta; class Magnoliopsida; order Myrtales; family Combretaceae; genus Combretum; species Combretum micranthum. The sequence continues at coordinate 66,276 of JAMXBD010003341.1, forward strand.
CTTTTAATCCTGGAGGGACTGGAACAGAAGCACTAGGAGCCGGCATTCTTTGCATATTTCATTCGAGGCCGCTTGGGTTGTTGAGTAGTCTTTTGTGATGGTCTGGGTTACTTTTCTTTGGAGCCATACCTGTTTTTGGATCGAATTGTAGTGATGCTAAAGTAAAAAAAAAAAAAATTTGATAAAAGAAATTATATTCCTTAGTACCCAAGTTGTATTGAGAGAGCAGGGGAAAAACGAAGGAATGATCTAAAGAGAATGAGTTGAAAATGAAGTCAAACAGGGGATATATATATATATAAGTCTATACAAACCTGGAAGTACGGCCGTACAAATTGAACAAACATAGCTTACTGAAGTGTTGCACGGCCGTACAAGAGGGCGTGCTGGCTTCTGGTCTGGTGAAGTGTCCCTTGCTTGCTTGTGTACCCCCGTACACATGGCCGTAGTGGCTTGGAAATGAAAACAAATCCATCGCATTTCATAATGTACGCCCGTACAGAACCCCGTGGTAGACTCTGGAAATAGCTGATTCTTCATGTTGTATTATGTACGCCCGTGCATAGGGGCGTGCTGACCTCGGGTTTCAATTTCAAACAAGCTTGTATACAATCGCGCCCGTACATAAGGGCGTACTAGCTTCTGTTGCTCTTGAACCTTCCTATCTAATAATGTACGCCCGTACATAGCAGCGTGATTTCTCCTTCTCAAATTTTTTATATATTATTATATATATATTCTACATACATACTTATATACTCATAACATACATATATATATACATATATATATATATAAGTCACACACACATAAATACATAGAAAATTTTATTAAACAAACATATAAAGTAATATATAACTTAGTGTAATATTATATAACAATAACAATACATGCTAGTTTATTGTCTCTAGCTTGACAATTGTCAATTCTTTCACAAACAATTTTCTATTTGGAGAAGCCTTAACTCCTCCTGCCTTCATCCATTTCAACTTTTTCATGATAAATTTTTAATCTTTGACCATTGACCTTAAAGTTCCTTTCTCCGGGTGTGTAACTTCTACTGTTCCATATGGGAAAATCCTTGTCACAGTGAAAGGGCCAGACCATCTAGATCTAAGCTTACCGGAAATAATCTTAATCTAGAATTGTACAATAGCACCAAGTCCCCTTCCTTAAACTGTTTAGGGTACTTAATATGAGAATCATGTAATTTCTTCATTCTTTCCTTATTTAATCTATTGTTCTCATAGGCTAACAATCTCCACTCCTCTAGTTCATTTAGTTGGAATTTCCTATTCTTACCAGCAGCCTCTAGGTCCATATTCGCAGTCCTAATTGCCCAATAGGCTTTATGTTCAATTTCTACAGGCAAGTGACATGCTTTACCATATACTAACCTATAGGGAGTGGTTCCTAAAGGTGTTTATAGGCTGTTCGATATGCCCACAAAGCATCATCTAACTTCTCAGCCCAATCCTTACGATTATGAACCACTGTCTTCTCTAATATTCTTTTCAATTCCCTATTGGAAACTTCAACCTGGCCACTAGATTGAGGATGATAAGGGGTGGCTAACCTGTGATGAACTCCATATCTTTTCAACACTTTCTCAATCTGACTATTGCAAAAATGAGTTCCTCTGTCACTAATTAATGCTTTAGGTGCTCCAAACCTTGAAAATAGTTTCTTTAAAAATTTTAGCACTACCCGAGCATCATTAGTAGGTAAAGCTTGAGCCTCAACCCATTTAGAAACATAATCTACTGAAACAAGGATATACCTGTTACCATAGGAATTAGGAAATGGTCCCATGAAGTCGATCCCCCAAACATCAAAGACTTCACACTCTAAGATATAATTTTGGGGCATCTCATCCTTCTTGAAATATTCCCAGTCCTTTGACACCTATCACATGAAAACACAAAAGAATTAGCATCTCTAAAAATATGAGGCCAATAAAACCCTGCCTCTAAGACTTTATGTGCTGTCCTATTGGCACTATAATGGCCTCCAGTGGGACCACTATGACAATGGTATAGAATTTGTTGCCCTTCTTCATGTGATACACAACGCCTAATAATTTGATCTGCACATATCTTAAAGAGATAGGGATCTTCCCAAAAATAATATTTTAACTCAGAAAAGAACTTTTTCTTTTGGTAGTGATCCAATCTTGTGGAAGGACTTTTCCAACCAAATAGTTCGCTATATCAGCAAACCATGGAATTTCTTGATCTGTACAGTAAAAAGATTTTCTTCTGGAAATTTATCATTAATCTCTTCCTCCTTCAAATCTTCCAAATATGGGTTATCTAACCTAGAAAGATGATCCGCTGCTAAATTTTCTGCTCCTTTTTTATCGCGGATTTCTAAATCAAACTCTTGTAACAACAATACCCATCTTATTAGTCTTGGTTTAGCATCCGGTTTGGATAGAAGGTATTTCAAAGCTGAGTGGTCAGTATATACCACTACTTTTGATAAGATGAGATATGATCTAAATTTGTCAAAGGCAAATACTATAGCAAGCAATTCTTTTTCTGTTGTGGTATAGTTCTCTTGTGTAGGAGTAAGAGTTTTACTTGCATAGTAAATTGGCTGGAAGTGCTTCTCCTTTCTTTGACCTAAAACAGCCCCTATTGCGGAATCACTTGCATCACACATAAGTTCAAATGGTAAATTCCAATCTGGAGCTACCATTATAGGGGCACTAGTCAACTTCTCCTTCAGAAAATTAAAAGCTTCCATACATTTCTCATCAAAATTAAATGTAATATCTTTCTCTAACAACTTTGTCATTGGTCTTGCAATGTTCGAAAAATCTTTAATAAACCTTCTATAAAAACCTGCATGACCAAGGAAGCTTCTTATTGCCTTGACAGAATTTGGTGGTGGCAACTTGGAAATTGCCTCCACTTTTGCTACATCCACTTCTATCCCTTTCTTTGACACTTTGTGACCCAACACTATTCCTTGTTGTACCATGAAATGGCACTTTTCCCAATTTAACACAAGGTTGGTCTCCTCACATCTCATCAAAACCCTCTTTAAATTCAGCAAACATTTTTCGAATGAATCTCCAAATACGAAAAGTCATCCATAAATACCTCCATCACATCCTCCACTAAATCCCCAAATATTGCTAACATACACCTTTGAAAGGTCGCAGGTGCATTACATAACCCGAATGGCATTCTACGATAAGCAAATGTACCATAGGGGCAAGTAAATGTGGTCTTTTCCTGATCTTCCGGTGCAATAGGAATCTGAAAATATCCTGACATTCCATCCAAAAAACAATAAAAATCATGACCTGCAAGTCTTTCTAACATTTGGTCAATAAAGGGTAATGGAAAATGGTCCTTTCGAGTAGCATCATTGAGCTTCCTATAATCAATACATACCCTCCATCCAGTCACGGTACGCATTGGAATAAGCTCATTTTTCTCATTGGGCACAACCGTCATGCCTCCTTTCTTTGGGACCACTTGAACCGGACTTACCCATGGGCTATCCGAAATTGGGTATATAAGTCCCGAATCCAATAATTTGACCACTTCTTTCTTAACTACTTCTTTCATATTTGGGTTTAGCCTTCTTTGAGGTTGCACCACTGACTTAAATCCTTCTTCCATTGAGATCTTATGAGTGCAAAAGGAGGGACTGATTCCTTTTATATCAGAAATCTTCCATGCTATTGCCTTCTTGTGCTCTTTGAGCACAGAAATTAGTTTCTCCTTTTGGCATGAATCAAGCTCCGAAGATATAATCACCGGTAACTTAGAGTCATTTGCCAAAAAGGCATACTCCAAATATGAAGGTAGTTGCTTTAATTCCAATTCAGGGGGGTCTTCTACTGAAGGTTTTAACCTATCTATATGGTCTCGGTATATTTCCTCTACTCCAAATTCTTTCTTTTGCTCATCACAGCTTCCAATTGAGCAATAATCTCTTCTACTCCATCAATTGCATTAATTTCACTTCCTTTTGACAAACACAACTCCAAGGAATCTGTACTCAAAGAATCCTGCAGAAAATCAGAAACGGTTAGTTCAAAAGAATCAATTGCAAAGCAAGTATCATCACCATTCATAGGTTTTCTGAAAACATCTGGCATTCGGATGACCATCTCTTCGCTTCCAACCCGAAGAACTAATTTCCCATCTTTGACGTCGATAACAGCACCAGCTGTTGCTAAGAATGGCCTCCAATATAAGTGGGACTTCTATATCTTCATCCATGTCCAGAACTACAAAATCTGCAGGAAAAATAAAATCGTGAATTTTAACCAAAACATCTTCCACTACTCCCTTAGGAAATCTCATAGATCTATCAGCAAGTTGTATACTCATTCTAGTACTCTTGGGTTCGCCTAGATTTAATCTTTTAAACATGCTATAGGGCATGAGATTTATACTAGCCCCAAGATCTGCTAATGCCCTTTCAACCGGTAAATTTCCTATCAAACAAGGAATAGTAAAACTACCCGGATCCTTTAGTTTCCTAGGCAATTTGTTTAAAATAACAGCAGAACACTCTCCACCTAAGGTGACAGTAGATAGTTCTTCTAACTTCCTTTTGTTAGATAGAAGTTCCTTGAGGAATTTAGCATATTTAGGCATTTGTCCTAAAGCTTCTACTAGTGGAAGGTTAATGTGCAACTGTTTAAAAAGTTCCAAGAACTTTTTGTATTGTTCATCATCCTTATCCTTCCTAAATCTAGATGGGTAAGGTAATTTTGGCTGAAATTCCTTTGGTTTTTCAGTAGGTAAACTCCTCTCTATTAATTCTTCTTTTTCATTCACTTGTTCCCCACTTTCTAAACCAACTTCTTTTTCACTCTCTTGATTCCTTGCTGAACCCTGTAATTCCTTACCACTTCTAAGTGTCACAACCTTAACTTGCTCCTTAGGATTTTCAGTGTTACCCGGCAATTGTCACGCCCCGTAGGGTATCCTAAACGTAACAGCCCGCCACATACTAAGTAAGACTCTCGAGTTCCCCACCCAGGCCTTCGAAGTCTTAAGTAGATGTAAAGCGTTCCTTTACGACAATAAATACTTCAACAAATGGAGTTAAACAGTTTAACAAGGCATTCATTAGCCATAATAATAAATCAAAACGCATAAATTTTTAAGGTTTACAAAATCTAAGGGCATTCCCCGCAAAAGAATAACAGTCTATTACATCATCCAGAGTCCTTAGTTTCCAATGGAAGTCTATACAAAAGAAATGAATCAAACTTTATGGGAAACTCCTATCTCGGTACCTGCGCTGTGGCTTGTCTTGGCCTAAGCCATATAAACTCATGCTGCAAAAGATAAACACTATCGGGGTGTAAGCAAACTAGCTTAGTGAGTAATACTTCCATAACGCAATTAGATACAATCAATCAAGCAAGTGTTTATTCAAGCAAGTGTATGCACCATACAAATGAAATCAACAAACATATGACCAACGGAAATCATATGTGGATGGACTTGCGCCCTCCATCCCGGGTTAGCAGATTAACGAATCCTGCGGTACGACGCCGTTTAAGCTCACGGTCAACTGATTAAAAGCTCGTTTTATGGATCACGATTAACCTCACATTCGTTTTATGGATCACGATTAACCTCACATTCGTTTTATGGGTCACGAAAAACCAACCAATGCAAATGCTCCAACCCTATTGTGACATGAATGAACTCAGTTTATAGTCGGAGTCGAATAGTCATTAATTCGATTCTTTTAAGTGACCAACAAGTATGCGCAGACATTCATCATATGATTCTAATAAAACAGTTAATACCTTAACACTCGGTTTCGATATGCCTTAAGCTCCAATTCACACATCAACAATTCACAACATAAATAATTCCCACATACCCCATCATGCTTGTACAATTCCTTTTATCTTTGCCTACATCACTAGTGCCACTACATTACAATCACAAGCATTAATTGAGAGTGGAAGTAACTCACTCGGCCATGGGACACCAAACTTCTAATAATAGTAATCGGGAGGTAGAGAGTCTCCTGCTCGGAATCACCTACCAAACAAGAATAATCCTATGAGATTCTCATTATGTAATTAAATCAAACTAACTTCTAGACTAGTTAATTCGGATTTCTCGCTATATTTGGAAGTTCCGACTTAAAACGGCCATAACTTGGTCATTTTAACTCGGAATTTCGCAAACTTATATCGATCTTCATCTACTTCAAAAGATCTATCTAATTCAAGTATTAAATCCAAGTTTTGAAATTAATAGGGTCACGGACCAGTGGGATCAGTTCTGTCCCGCAATTGACCCAATCTCGAAAATTTGCTTTGTCTTTGATAAAAAGTATTCTTAAACGTTGATTCATGCATGAATGATATGGGAATGAACTACTAATGTGTATGCCATGTAATGAACTCAACTTGTGCATGGTCATGATAATTTTTGTAGTAATAATCTTTTAGGAACTCCTAAGTTTTGGGGAAAGTTTCATAAAGGCTAATTCTAAGAAGTTATTTTCCCACTTTATACTCCTTAGGGTTTCTTTGGTTTTTAATCTTGTAATCTACTTATTATTTGACTAAAAATAGGTTCTCAAAGTCTATAATAGTCATGGCCTCCATTCATGCACAAAAATTCACATTTTTCATTTGGTAAACATGTTTTCAAATAAGCTAATTGTAAAAATCCGAATTTTCCAAATTTTCTTTTCTTACATTTTTCTTAAGGGAAATCTAGTCTAATGCATTAAAAATTGGGGCTTCAATGTATACACTATCTAAGGACTTCATTTAGCTTATAAAACATTCATTTTAGACTTAAATACTAAGTGTTTATTTAGGCATTACACAAAGTACGAATTTGACAACACATTTAAAGTCAACATTTTTCATCCTAACTTCACCTCTTTTTTCCTTATTTTTATTATGCCTAAACTCATCTAAACTCATGAAAATAATTCCTTCAACATGTCTATTACACATACCCTTCATTTTTCTTATGAAATATAAGTTTAAAATTGATTTTGGAGGTCTTAGGGTAGGGTTTCCATTTCATCCGAATTTTCAACTTTCCATATCCAACAAAGTCCTTCCTTTTTCCATGGTCTTGCCTTCTACATGTCAAGATGTACTATCTATCATCACTAATATGAACAAGACTACATTTATATGATCAACAAGGCACATAAACAAAAATGAATCTATGATCATGCATGTACATAAAGTGGTGAATGTCTAAACCTTAGATCTACTACATATATGTATATATCATGAATCTTATGGCATGAACAACAATATAAATGCAAGGTCACTACTTTATATGCATGAACAACATGAAATCTTAACAAAATGCATCTAAACACTAGATCCATGTCTTGTGATGGCTTGACATCCTTGTTCATGCATTACCATGTCCCTAGCATGAGCATCATAGGGTTTTGATGAGGAAATACACAAGGTACACCTTTGCCATTACAAGAATAGGAAGAAACAAGCTTACATACACATTACCAATGGGATCTTGAAGTGAAATGGAGAAGAAACAAAGTTGGAAAGTGATGAAGGGGAGGGGAGCTACCTCACGGCACAAGGAGGGTAAAAGAGAGAGTTTTTCTCTTTTTCAAAAGTTAAATGAAGAAATGAAGAGAGAGAGAGAACATTTAGTATATATACTAAAGGAATTAGGTTTTAGTTAAATAAAAGAAGTAAAATTAACTCAATTGGGAGGGGGAGCAAGAGGGAGGGGCGCCGGCCACTTCATGCATGAAGTGTGTGTGTGTTTAAAATTTGACTTTTTTAATTTAGTAAATGAAATTGTAATAAATGTATTAATTATTTAAGAGACAAATTTTCTTGGAAAAGAAAATTGAAATGAGTAGTTGTAAGGATGTAAGAATAGGGTATGGGTAGTGTAGTGTAGGTTGTACTTGTGAATAGTAGACAAGACATCTACTTTACCGGTTGTTCCGAAAACACGGGAAAAGCTATAACTGTAATCTTTATAGCTCGGAAAATTATGAAATTGATATTTTTGGAATCCTTATAAAATTACGGTTCTAATGAATATTCCGGAATATTTTTCTGAATCCGTGGCCCGGGGCACGCTTTTCCGTAATTGGGCTCGGGAAGGCCCGGAATTGAAAAATTCCCGAATTTAAAACTTTCAAAGGTTTGAAATGTACTTTGGAATAACAATTCAAATTCATTCACTCCAAAATATTTGTTTTACTATGAAACCGAAGGAAAGCCGGATTTAGGGTTCCTAGGCTCCATTCACTAAACTCAATCTAATCGGGTTAGGGTTTCGTTTCGACTCCGGGGGTTTCCTTGCTACTGAGAATTACCGGGGTTTACAGCAATGATCCTAGAGTTCTGTCCGACATTAATTTAGCCAGTTGACCAATCTGTTGTTCTAAGTTATGAATAGAGGCCTCATGATTCCGATGGTGTGCATCAGAAACTTGAATAAATTGTGTCACAGCATCATCAACATTAGTCTTCTTTTCAGGTGGTGGTAACGCAAGACGTTGCTGTGGTGCTTGTAATTGCTGTGGTTGTGGCTTCTAAAATCCCTGTGGAATGTTTGATCTTTGTGAACTCGGATCTCTCCATGAGAAGTTAGGATGATTCCTCCAACCAGGATTATAAGTATTACTATAAGGATTATAATTCCCGGCTTCTCTATTTGTTCTATTAATAAAGTTCAGATCTTCAATACTTGAACCTTCTTCAGAAGCATGAAAATCTTCCATTGAACTCACAAAAGAATCACTTTGAGGTAAAGCTTCCATACTTGCTTTCATTTTACTCATCTGAGATGTAAGTGATGCCACTTGTGCCTTAAGTTGAGAAACTGACTCGGACTCATACATTGCAGCGACAGGTCGAAGATTGTTCCTTTCACTATGCCAACTGAATGTATTTCTAGCCAATTCTTCAATCAAGTCATAAGCCTCAGGAGCACTTTTCTTCATCAAACTCCCACCAGCTACTGAATCGATCATCGTTTTCTTTTGGTCTCCTAATGATGTATAAAATATCCTGACCAAATCATGCAATGAAATCCCATGGTGAGGGTACCGACGAAGAAGTTCTTTAAACCTTTCCCACGACTCATAAAGTGATTCTCCTTCATACTGACGGAAGGAAAATATCTTATTTCTTAATTGAATCATCTTATTAGGTGGGAAAAATTTCTCTAAAAACCTCTGGGCCACTTGATTCCAACTTGTTAATGAATGAGGAGGCAATGACTCCAACCAACTTCGCGCCTTGTCCCTAAGTGAGAAAGGGAACAATAACAGTCGTATTGATTCATTTGGTGTTCCATTGGCCTTTATAGTAGCACATATTTGCAAGAAATTCTTCAAATAAGCATGTGGATCTTCTGAAGCTCCTCCCCCAAATTGATTAACTTGTACCATCTGAATCAAAGCAGGCTTCAACTCAAAATTATTTGCATGAATTGGAGGATACTGAATGGATGGAGCAACTCCATCGATTGTGGGCATAAACATATCCCACATAGGTCTATGAACTTCATTTCCAACATCTCTAATGGGATCATTTATATTTCCACCGGCTTGATTTACATTACCCCCAGGATTCTCAACTTCACCAACCCCTCGTGGGTTTAAATTCTCATTATCTCTATTCATATTTAATGATAATGGTTTTGCTCTTTGCACTATAGTAGGAGAGTTTTGGATAATCTCTCTGGTTCTTCTTAATCCTTGATGAAATGTTCGCTCAGGTTCTGGGTCAAAATCAAAAAGCTTGATTTTTCTGCTGCGGGTCATACACCTGTAATCAAAGATCAATCAAAGTTGAAATGAATAATAATATAACAGAATTAAAAGAAACTAGATTAATAACTATTGGGTTTTCCTAATATTGTCAATTTCAATCCCCGGCAACGGCGCCAAAAACTTGATGTGTTCTAGATCTGAGTTTAACAATTAATTCCACTAATCCTTTCCTGATATCAGATCAACAATAGGCAAGTGCACCTATCAATTGTAGTATAGGAATGGCTTATGGGTCGTATTCCTTGGGATCCTGACAATTACTATTACTCGCCCTTTCAATTATTATCTAGCAATCAATTCAATGTAGGTTTAATTAATATTTAATTAAATAATTCTAAATTTAACTATATTAACTACCAAATTTTATCACAATAGCATATAAAACAGAATTTTAACAAATTATTAACACAATATACAGAAAGATTACTCCATCATATTAACAGGATTTAACTAAATTCATCCGTAAATTACTTATCTGCAGAATTCTTAATTCATGATCATTATTCTCATAATAGATCAATCCTAATCCTAATTGTATCTACTAGAATCTCTTCTAAGTTAATAGCCAATTTAGAATTGCATTAAAGCTCTTATTATTCTCAAATTCTTTGAAAACATGCAGTAAACTTCTTATTAACATCTCTATCAACAAGAGTAGTTTGTTCTAGTGCCTTAGATCTACTTAAGAGAATTGTTTCTCAACCTTTTCCAATGAGATCTGATGTAGGAATATGTCGTGCACTACAAATTTCCTAACTTTATTGAAGACCTAACACTAGAAATTCGTAATTAACAGATTTATAACATATATATATATATATGATTCCTGTTAATATGACTTCGTAATAACCTAATCACTACTCACTCATACTGACATATGAACACAAACATATAACAAACATGATAGAAACTAAAATAAACATCCAATGAACAAGATAAGAGAAGAAATAAAACCCCTTTTTAATGATTATGAAATGGTTGTACAAACGAACACTGGATCCAATCGACTTTCTCAAGTTCTTCTTGGAATCCGACTACACTGATGATGATTTTCACACAAACTCTCATACAAATAATTTCCAGATCTAAGAATAACTTTCTCACACTTCACTCTGAAAAGTATATCTCTCTCCCCTCCTATATTTCTTCCTACGGTATATCATATGATATCTCCTCTCCAGAATGAATCCCCAACAGTCATACTGTTTCAAGAATACGTAAGAAAATAATGACCCATTTCTAAAAGTCACGACCGTACAATGCCTATTTTCCTTGACAATTTGCATCTTGTACGGTCGTACAAGAGGGAGTGCTAAGTACTGGAATCATTCTTCAAGCGTGTACGGGCGTACAAACATAAATCTCCTCATCACCCCATGTACGGGCGTACAAGTCGAATCCGCTTCAAAATTACTTGGTGTACGGGCATACAAGACCCCGTACCAGCCACTGGCTTGCATTTTCTTCACTTTAATAGTTGTACGGCCGTACATGTAGACTCCTTTTATGCTCCTTGCTGCTTTGCTTGAATATTGATTGGATCTCCACATATTCCTTCCTTATATTACAATTGTGTTCAAAATTGACCTGAAATATATATATATATATACCAATTTAGCACCTTATCTATTAAGAATCCCATCAATTATATTATAAAATAGACCCAATTTGTCAATTAAAATGATGATAAACTATGCTTATCAGCGGAAGTCCCGACTTAAAACGGTTGTAACTTGGTCATTTTAACTTGGAATTTTGCAAATTATATATTGATTTTTATCTACTTCGAAAGATCTTTCTAAATCTGTTATCTTAACGAAGTTTTGAAAACATTTAAATTTCGAAAGAGGCTGATCAGTAGGGAACTTCTATCCCGAAAACTGATTTCATGAATGTTTATGATGTTTCTAATGTGTAGATCAAATCTACATGCTATGTTAATGATTCCCTATAGTGAATGTCATGTTATGAACTTCACGTACATATATTCTTGATGATTTTTGTTAGGAGGAAGTTATATAAATTTTACTCTAGGGAAACATCTCATGTTACTTTACTTAGTTAGTTGAATTATTGAACCTTGTTTATCCCTATTTGTTTTGGAGTTTTCTTTAAGAAAAATCCATTTGTTCTTATGAAAATTTAATCTTTATAAAGTTTATATCCTAAGACCTTTATTATCTTATGCAAATTTCCATTTTTCATTTTATAAACATGCCTTATGGTAGGGACTACCCCAAAATTCAAATATGGTAAGAGTTCATTCTTAGGTTGATTTCTTCAAGAAAATCTATGTTTTCATATAGAAATTTAAGGGCTCAACTATTCCTGTACCCTAAGGCTTCATTTATTAAATAAAATTTATATTTTGAGTTTGGAAAATAAGTGTTTTCATGCCATTACTCCTTAATTACGATTTTCTTAAAATGACAAGCAACTCAAAAATTTCCTATTTTATTTGTACTCCTTATTTTACATATTTTTCTTAGCAAATCCCATCTCAACTTATAATAATCGTCACTTGATGATATCTATTACCTATACTCCTCATTTTTTCATATAAAACACAAGTTTTAGAATTGATAAAAGGGTTTTTAAGGCATGGTCTTGAAACCATCCGAATTTACATTTGATCATTTCAAATAAATAATTTTCTTTTTTGAGTTTCTTGTCTCATCTACTTAAAGATCTACAAACTACAATATTTATATACACAAGACAAAGGTATTTACGATCATTAATGCACCAAAACACAAAATATCCATGAGATCATGAATGTCAAGTATAATATGATCATTTTAATGCTAGATCTACCACTTAGGATGCATGAAATGGAGTTTGAAAACATGAAAATAATTTTTTGTGCAAGATCTTTACTTTACTCTATTACTAAATGCATGAACATGAAGATCATCATATAAAAACACATTCAAATAAAAGATCTACTCTTATGATGACTTGATATTCAAGTAGTAGTATTTTCTTGTCCCTAGCAAGAGCTCATAGGGACTTAAAGATGAAAATACTTATGAATAGTCTTGCCATTACAAGGTTTAGTGGTAGAAAGGGTAAAAATCTATCACCTAAAGCTTAGAACAATAGGAGAATGAAGAAGAAAATAAATTTTGTGAGTGTGAGTGTGTTGGGGAGGTGGGGGTGGTGGTCACGGCACACATAAGGAAGAGAGGGAGTTCTTGAGAGAGTTTTACTTGAGTGAAAAGAGTGAAAGAGTAAAAAATGAGGAGAGAGAGCATAAAGGGGTATATATAGAGGAGTAAATTAGGGTTAATAATATAAATAAATTGAATAAAAAAATACACAAATGAGGGTGAAAGAAGGGGGGTGGCGCTGGTTTTGCAAGGGAAGAGAGGGAGATTAATTTGTTTTGTTTTATTTAATTTTGTGTAACAATAAGTCTTAAAATATAATAATTTCTTAAGAAACAAATTATCTTAGAAAAGAAAATATAATTGAGTGTTTTGTAATAATGTAAGAGTAGGGTGTAGCTTGTGAGTGTAGTAGATTGTACTTGTGAATAGTAGTGAATAGTAATCAAGACAATTAATTTATTGGTAGTAAAGAAAATATGAGAAAAAGGACTATATCTATATTTTTCATAAACCGAAAAATTATAAAATTTATATTTTAAAATCCTTATTAAATTTCGGTTCTAAGGAGTATTCTGGAATATTTTTTGAATTTTGAGTCCTGAGACCCGCTTTTCTATAATGGATCTTGGGAAGGCTCGGAATAGATAATTTTTCGAAATCAGATCTTTTTATGGTTTGAAATATACTTTAGAACAATATTCCATATTATATTACTTTACAAAAGTTCCTTAAGCTAATCTGATTTAGGGTTTTGGTTTCCGGTTCCCGAAGTCTACTTGGTCACTAGGAAAATCAGGGTTTACAACTACTCTCCAAAACATCATTATCTTCTTCAAAGATCCATAATATTTGGGGAAAACATGATAATAATTGATATATAGCTCTAGAAATTGTAAGAGGCAAATACCAATTACACCGTGATGGACAAGGCTTGTGAAATTGGGCAGAGTAATGTTGCTAAAATCAATCTTTTCATATAAGATGGCAATGCTATGCTGTGCTTTCTGGGAAGTCTACAGGCCCCATATCATATGAGCATATGGACAATGAATGAGCTATACTCCTCTCCTTTTTGCTTGATTTAACCCTTCTTTAGTCTGTCACCTGTCATAATTGACTATTCAAAAACTTGTTTATTTTATAGCTTATGTCTTCTAGTGCTAATTGTGCATACACCGTTTTCTCCACAACATATATTGTTTCTATGCACTTCTCTACTACCATAGGAACCTGGTTCCGAAAAGGCCTACGTGCTTAGGAGGAGTATGTCCATTCACTTAGGCACAACAGTCCAGTCCTCAGTTGAGTTCAGTATTGGCATCTCTTAGCCTAACTACTTATGAAATTTTGATTGCTAAACGACGGGGTTAGATATGGTTTGAGAATGCAGATCAGGGTTCTAAAAAACGTTTTGATAACAAGGAAATACTACCTGATCTCCAGTTTTATACTTTAACCATTAAACTAGTCCTGCCCCACTACCACCATCCCCTGCTACCTCTACTAACTCCCTCTTTATCCAAAAACTAATCACCATCATCTGTTTCTATATTCAACCATCACTATAACATCAATTCATCAACCGTATGAAAAAGAAGCAATGAAAGTAAATCACATAAAACAAGAGCAATCGTAGTATTTGTCTAACTGTAGAAAGATATCATATCGTCACCAAGAGAGAGACTACTCCGACAAGTAGTTTTAGAAATTCATCAAAGATGTTTCCAAAATTCAGCGCCAAGTAAACACAGCTGGATCATCTCAAACTTGCACCATTAATGTGAATAAGTTTGAAGTTGTGCTCTCTTCCAGTCTCAAATAGAGTAACTCCATATCACAATATACACTGAACAAAACAGAAGTAGCCATGGATTGATGCAACTAATTATTTGTAAGATTCCAAATTTTACATCATACCAATAAATGCAGCAAAATAAAACACATTATTCTCAACAGAATCTCTTGAGATTTAAACTTATAACCAATGCAGGAGATTGTGAGAAGCATCATCAGCTCATAACCTAGGGGTTATGCGAGGAAGGTCCCATGGTGTGACAATATGGTCACGGGTGATCTCCTTTAATGAGCGGCATCCACTCAATGCCATGGTTAGCTCAAATTCATCTCGAAGCATCTTCAGCACCTTACTCACACCATGTTCACCCTCAACTGCCAAGGAGAACACAACTGGCCTTCCAATCTGTAAATCACCCAGTTCAGTGTTTCCATAGACAATAGTTAACGATGGGCTTCACGTATTTCAAGACTGATAGAACCAACTATGGTTGTGACCGTAAATACCAAGGGAAATGCTCATCTAGACTTAATCCAAATATTTGTTTGTGAACTTACAAATATGCCTGAAGCTCCAAGAGCGAGAGCTTTGAAGACATCGGTTCCACGCCGAACACCACCATCCAGGAAAACAGGAACCCTGCCTTGAGCAGCCTTCACAACCTGCAAATTATTTTGTATGGATAAAATAACCAATGAAATGCAAGGGAGGGGAAAAAAAAACCTAAAGATTGATGGAAACTCTAGAGGATGAACGGCAGAAACAATTTGGAGAGAAGAATTAAACAAACACAAATTGAGATTACTAAAGACCTTTCATTGGGCAGTCGACATGATAGAAAAGAGTTTGTTTAATATCTAAATGATTAGTTAATACGAAATCATTAAATTCATAATCAATCACTATATTTATACAAATAATTAGCCTAAAATCCAGAACAGTAAATGGCAAGGGTCTTTGCATCTTATAAGGGAAAAGCATATCACCTCTTCCAGAGCCATGATAGTGGCAGGGACATAATCAAGCTGTCTTGCTCCATGGTTGGACACAATAATACCTGCAGCTCCAGCTTGTATGGCTATTCTCGCTGTAATATAATGCTAAGCCTGATTAGCTATGTTTCAGGTGCAAAAGTATTCAGCCAGTGAGATGGATTTATGCAGATATTGATAATTAAGAGGGATATGTTTTCTCACTGTCTTCAGCGGTGATAACACCCTTCACCAGGATTGGCAATTTGGTGATGGTTTGAAGCCACTTAACATCCTATTCAAACATCCAAGATGCAGATAAGTTTGATAATCATTTTAATTTTAATTTACATAAAGGAGAAAGAATACAAGCTGTACAACTACCTTCCAGCTAAGAGACCGATCAATTTGTCCAGCCACATAGGAAGCCAGTCCAGATTCATTGGTCTACAAGATCATCATTTTTAGACCACAGCTAGAAGATGGATAACAGATGAGGTAGGGAATCAAAAGGGAAAAAGGTTGAATTTTGCTTACCTTGTCCATTTTTCCAAGATCCAACCCCTCAAAGTTCTTTAATGTCAAAAAGGGAGGCAAAGTGAATCTGCAACAATTCAACCAAATACTTGAATATCTATTATGGGTTACAAGCATTCAATTCAAGCACCTATTATAAGAAATAATTTGAAAAGAGTTTGAAGAATCACACAGGATATGCAGAAAAAAATTACAAAGAGTTGGCGAATTCTTTTTATTTAGTCAGCTTGTATTTTATGTGGAAGCAAATTTTGCTGGACTTGTTGTCCACTGATTCTCATAGTTACCTGTTTTTAATATCAGCTTCTCTGCGACCCAATATTGGAGTGTCAACGGTAAGGGCGATTGCCTTGAAGCCAGCTCTTTCAGCTCTTCTCACGAGTTGAGCAACAACATTTCTGTCCTTGTACACCTAAGTTAACATAAAGTTGTCATCAGTTGAGAGTCTAACAATAACAGAAATATCTAGGAAACGTCAACTACTCCCAAGATTCCTAAATCTTCTATTGTCTTGTGAAGTACTGAATAATCTGAGCCAGTTCATCAAAAAAGAAGGCAAAGCTGGAAGAATTCTAGAATTCATACATAGAGCTGGAAAAAGCGAATTCCAGGTCCTGTTGAAGCAACTTCTTCAACACTTGAAGTAGCCCATGAAGATAAAGTCTGCAGCAAGAAACAGATTACAACACAGGATTAGAATAATTATTGCCAACACAGGAGAGCCAACTTGAAAGAGATATTATCATGCAATGAGAAATAAAAACTGGCATCATAGAAACAATTACCATAATAGTGTTAGCAGCAGATGATGCCCTTGCTGTTGCATACTCGCCTGAAAGAAGAGCATGGATTTGCATATGTTAATGACAACTCCTAAAACTGGCTTTAGGAGGAAAGGCACCACACCATAGAACTTAGGTGTGGATTCTCCATTTCAATGCATACTACTCCTAAGAATTCTTTTGTATAGGTTCTTTCCTATAACTGACAGATAGTATTGCATCTTTCACTTGTTTGATCATCAAGGTTCTAAATTCATGTCAATTTTGTTTCAGTCAGGCTAGCCAGTTAGAAGGCAATTACTTCTAAAACGACCTAAGGAGAACCAATCCCTTTGGATTTTGATTCTGGTCAGACACACTTCCAAAGCAATTAGGGATAGGGGGGGAAAAAAAAAGATAAATGCAAACTGGAGCTTCTCTAATCGCATAGGGGTATAGCAAGGATTAGATGTGCAACACTTGGAAAAACTGTCTTGCATAGGTGATTCATTTTAGTTAGTACAGCTGACGTTGATGTTTCTTAAAAGGCAAATATCTAGACATGCAGTTGAAATCAAATTCTTATCGAGCATTATTAGGTACCTACCTTCAGGGTGTGCCATTTTCTGCATAGCTGTGGGCGCAATCATGATGGGCATGGAGATTTTGAAGCCCAGAACAGTAGTGGACATGTCTATTTTGCTTACATCGATGAGGATACGAGGACGGAACCTATGATATGGATTGAGGTTAGAGGTGGTATGAGAATAGATTCAAAACAATCAATCACTATATGTATGTATATAATTTTTTTTTTTTTAAAAAAAAAAAGCAAACTATACAGGATTCTTGAAAAGGCATCTCGGTTTTCCCTGAGAGTCCACTGGTCCTCTGCCCCAGAAGCATAGTAGTCATAGACCATCTTGGGCAACTTTGCCTTGGCGAGTTCCTGATACTCCATCACATTGGTGATCTCCATCTTTGTTTAGTGAAATCTCCTTCACTGTTTTGTTTTATCTACATAATAGACAAAGACAAATACAGAATTAGTTTAGTGCTTCATTCATAAATTAGGAAAATATATACGTCTAATGAAATAGTAAAATTTCAAAATTGCAACAACCACGCACCCCAATTCAAAAAACTCTTAAGAAAAAATATTCATATGATTTCTTTCTAGAGATGACATAATATCATTCATTTTAATTAAAATATATATATAATATATAATATATTTAACAAACTGATAGAAGAACACAATTGTTAATCAAGTCGAGGGTGCAAAAAACCAATACACTATTATTTCAATTAAAGAAAACACAAGGATGAGGATGACAAGCCAAGCCAAGCCAAGCCAATTCAGAACGTAGGAAAATTCAAAATCAAACGAATGAATGAATGGTAAAAACACAAACCAATACCATACCCGGAAATAATATGATGATAAAAAAGGAAATAATATGTAATAGGGTCCTAAAGAGAGATAGATGGAAAGAGTGAGAGAGTGAGAAAGAGAGAGAGCAGACCTGTTACAGAAGGGCTGTGAAGTGAGAGGGGCAGGGAAGGAGGTGCAAATAATGTTGCAAGAGAATAGATAAGAGAAGAGAGGAGAGACAGGCGCACTTGAAAGGAAATGAAATGGTTACGTAGGATAGGATATAACAAGACAAGCATAAAATATAATTATATCATATTATTATAAATATATGATATAATAATTATGGTTTCATTTTGGAAATATATATATATATATATATTATGGTTTTGGAAATGTCACGGGGTAATTGTACGAATGCTGAAGGTGTAATTTTGTTTAATGAGTTAGGGAATAATTTCTGGATGAAAGAAAGAAGAGAGAATTGAATTGAATTTGATAGGCGAGAATGTGGAATAAGAAGAAGGAAAAGACAAACCAATATTATATTTATATAAATATAAAAAAGGGTAAGTGAATTGGAATGAATAAAAGAGAGAGAGAGAGAAAGAGATTGGGTCGGGTTTTATTTATTTATTTATTTATCTTTTTAGAATGGATTGGTTTTTCAAGGTGGGGAATTGAAGCCAAATCTTGTTCATAGAAAAATTAGGGTGGGGGGAACACTTGTGGAGAGCATTTGACATCAATTACAGGACAAAAAATCTACTATCCATCATCTCGCTCGGGCAGAAAAAAAAAAAAATGGATAGAACCAGAACTAGAACGTGAACGTAGAACATGAGTGAGAGAGAGAGAGAACGACAACAAAACAATGGCCTTATGTCTGCATTTCTCTGTGGATTAGTTTTTCGAGGTCTACATTTTATTCCAATTTTAGTTTATAATAATAATAATAATTCTTGTTATTACATTATTTAAATTCTATGCTAAAAGAAAAAAAAAATCTTTAAAAATTCCCTTGAGAATACATATAAATATTTTTATTACCATACTTCTGACTTCCCCTCTCACAGCCTACCTTATTTATTTATTTATTTATTTATTTATTTTTTACTTTTTAAATCATATTTCCACAGTGCAGCATAAATGTTTCATGGCTCATTTCCAAATTCCAAGTTCATCTCCTCTGGCCAATAGCTGACGATATTCACCAATTTCTAGGAAGCACTACTTTTCTATTCTATCCCTGTACATAGCCGTCAGCTTAAAGCAAAGGAGCGGAGCAACTAATACACTTGCTAGCAATCCAAAGGCTCCTGTTTATTTCAACGTCTTTTTTTTATATGTCCAATAAATCCAGTTAGTATCAGCGGAGCACTTCAGACCATTATAAATGGATCATCCATAAACGAAGAAAATTGCATCTATTCCTAAAGGAAGGATAGACGTAATTCTTCTAAGATTATTTTTAACAAAAATTCGATTGGTTGAACTTTTTGAGCATACTACAAGTAACTTTTCATTAAAATCACTTTATAACTTCTATAATGATGGCTTCTCAAGACAAAATGATAATTTCAATGAGTGATTTTAAATGCTTAAATTTCATTGTTTATATTCCATCGAAATCGGTTATCTTTAGCAAAAGCTGGATATGCATACTTCTTAAGGTTGTAAATATGCAATTTTCTATTAAAATAACTTTATCGCACTTGGATCGATGTATAAGCAAGAAAAAAAGGGATTTTTAATGGGTTACTTCGGAAGCTCAAAATCCTTTGCTTATTTATCCACCGAAGTATAGCCATTTTTGGCAAAAAAATTGATCGGTGGACATTTTGTGTCCTAAAATGTGCAATTTACCATCAAAATCACTTTATGCAACCACCATGGATGTCCTATAAAGGAAATATAAAATGGATTTTGAATGAGTGATCCTACAAGCTCAATGTAGGTCATTTTGAGTAAAAACTGGAAATATTTTTTTATTTTATTTTTTGTTGAAGAGTAAAAATTGGATGAGTGGACCTTTTAACACGTAGAATGCGTAATTTTTAACAAAAATCATTTTGTGGTATTTGTGCAAATGTCCTCTAAAGAAAAAGGAGGATTTTCAACGAGTGACACGAATGCTCAAAATCCATGGCCTATAGTCCACCAAAATAAGTCATTTTAGCAAATTTTGGATAAGTGAATTTGTTGAGGACTTGAATATGTAATGTTCCACCAAAATCACTTTCTAGCACCTCTACAAATATCCACACAATAAACAAAAGGATTTTCCATGGGTCACTATGGAAGCCTAAATTATGTGACCTTAGTTCACCAAAATTGGCCATTTTTTATAAATAACTCAACTGGTGTAATTTTTGTGGCCTAAAATGTGCAATTTTCTACTAAAATCATTTTATGACACCTATGTGAATGTCTTATCAAAAGAAAAGGATTTTCAACGGGTGATCCTGCAAGCTCAATTTCCTTGGCCGACAATTTACCGGCATCAGTCATTTATAGCAAAAACTAGATTAGTAGACCTTTTAAGGCAAAGAACGTGCAATTTTCTATCAAAATCACTTTGCAGCACCTGTGCAGTTGTCCTCTCAAGAAAAAGGAGGATTTTCAAGGGGTGACCCCATAAGCTCAAAATTCTTAGCCCATTGTCTACCTAAAATTGGTTATTTTTAGCCAAAACTAGATAATTGAACTTTTTGTGGCCTTGAATGTGCAAATTTCCACCAAAATCATTTTATGGCACCTATACAGATGTCAACACAAGAAACAAAGTGATTTTCAATGGGTCTTTCTGGAAGCTTAAATTACATGGCCTATTTTCCAGCGAAATCGGTAATTTTTTGCAAAAACTCAACTGGTGAACTTTTTGTGGTTTAAAATGCAAAATTTTCCACTGAAATTACTTTATGCTACCTCTATGGATATCCTATAAAAAAAAAAAGCATTTTCAACAGATATCCTGCAAGCTTAAATTCCTTAGTAGATGGTCAACCAGTATTGGTCATTTTAAGCAAAAATTGAAATGATAGACCTTTTAAGGCATTGAGAGTACGATGTTTCACTAGATGATAAAAAATCGATAGCCTATAGTCCATCGGAATAAGTCATTTTTAGCAAAAACTAGATAAGTAGACTTTGTGCCCTCGGACACATAATGGTATGGTTAGAAAAGACATGAAGTTTTAAAGAATTTATAAGAAAAGGATGATGGTTCGATTCAACTTCAGTCATGACCATTATAGGTAAGTAAACCTACAGAAGTAACATGGAAATATTAGGTCGTATTCTAAGGGATTGTTAGCACCTACCCTACTCACTTTTATCTATTATCTAGCCTCAGAAAACTTAGGGGTTTATGATGTAATATTTACAAGCTAGCTAAGATACTTACAGACCTAAGCTACTATGTAGATGTTTCTAGGTTGATCTGACAAAGATAAATTCAAATATGCAAAGTGATTGTTGTTTGAAGTTTGGATGTGGACATCGAAGCTATTTTCAAAATTTTATAAAAATGCTAATATATTCTATTCAACTTCATTGACAACTACCATTTAAGCAAACTCACCTATCGAAGTAGTATAGAAAATATTAGGTCATATTACTTAGGGATCATTAGCATCTACCGTACATGCTTTTAATCTATTAACTAGCTAAAGGAAATTTAGCAAACATGGCAAACAAAAATTTATGAACTAAGCTAAGGTCAATTTTACTCGTATACATGTTTTCAGGGAAATTTTCACAAGATAAGTTTAAAATGTAAGAGAAGATATAAAATTTGTTTCATCAAGTCCTTATCATATAATTTATTAAACAAACTTAGTGAGTTCTTTTTCGGGTATATGATGGGTGCTCTACTAATCGTATCAAATTATAAATTTATAAACCTAAAGAAATCTAACGACCAAATTAGGTAAATGTACTTATCTAATGTAGTATAAATTTTAGCGGGTGTCACCTTCAAGGATCTTGAAAGCAAGTACTTAGTATTGCATATTCTCTACTATCTAGCCTTACTCTTAAGATGATGATTAATTATTTAAACTACTAATTAAATAATTTATCAAACCCTAGAATTAATTATGAGTGCTTTCACTAGATGTATTTAATCACAAAACATACCTTTCATCTTCACCCCAAACCTTAGTTTTCTTATGATAATGGATTGATTAAAAAATTATTTATGCTTTACACGACAGGAACCCTTAATTAAATCAATTACTCCATTGGGTTAATTAACTCCTAACCCTGCATGAGATAATGGAGACCATCCCTCATTAATGCCATATAAGATTGCATTGAAGTTTATGATTCCTTTATTAATGATTAAATCTTTATGTAGAAAATCGAAGTTTTCTACACATGCAATCTCTCTATTGATAAGGATTTATCTTATTAGATGAAACATCTTTCTATCTAACAATAGTGAACACATGCAATTACTACTCTGCATAAATTAATTAGTAGACAATAAAATCACATTAATATATACAAAGGCATAAACTTTTTATTAGTCAATAAACAATTCAATCACATGGTTTAGGATTTTACAAGATTTGAAGTATAGAGAATTACTCCTCCATGAAGTTTACAATAAAAATAGAAAATCTAGAAGAGTAACAGGTAAGCGTGATGAAAAGAATAAAACCTTGGTGATGATTTTGTGATCTCCAATGTTGGTACAACACTTCTCTCTTGAAGTTTATGTTTTTTTTTTCTCTCTTAGGGCTTGAGAATATGTTTAAAGATTGCCAAGTACGAAACAGGTTATACTTATGCCCAGGCTGAATTGGGTACTCCATCAACATCATGCAATAATACATACACAGCTTCTCAGCACGGCCTGGATTGGGACCGAGTAGAGATTAGTTCTTCAACTTTTGTGTCTTTCTCCACTTCCTTGTCTTTGGCATGGTTGTGCTTAAGTAAGGGCATGAAGCTACTTCCTCACCGATTTATTCCATGCATCCTTCCTTGCTCGTGCTGAAGGAGGGCTAGAAAATTGGATGCTCATTGATTTATTCCCTACCTCTAGCATAGGCATACATAAGGTAGTGCATGTGCAAAAGTTCGCTCATGATCAAAACTTTATTAAATTCACCTCAATTTTGCTCAAATCATCTTGAAATCTTCTGAATATGTTCCTTAAGCCCTCAAAGCAATATTTAACAGATGAGCATCCTTTTCTTTCTTAAATCACATGAAATACATAGAAAAAATGTCTAAATAAGCACTAAAACAATGGTCTTTTGACACTTATCTATATACTTGTACTATCAGATTCACTAGTGTATGTTAATACCTCTTTCAACTGTCAATAACATCTAAACTTAGGTCAGACCATTGGAATCTCTTCATAAGCTATTAATAACTTAGATTTGCATTAAGATAAAAATTCTTTGATTAATAACCCATTTAAATGAATTTATAATCAAGTTATAGAAAGTTTCACCACTTCTATGTCTAAGTAGTTATGAGCAACTTTATTAGCACCAAGATATATTCAAAAGATTGATTTCTTAATCTATTCAATTGAAATCAGACATGGACCTACATGATGCACACACATAAACCCACAAAAATAAGCTCAAGCTGCTAAATACAAGTACCCAAGTAATATTCAATTAAAAACACATTTGAAATCACATGAATCAGGTCTTAGATTCACAAATCTTAACTTAAAACAATTATTTCTCTATAGGTTTCAACATTTTGCATCAAAATTCAAGAGGAACAATGTAAAATGAAGATATATCACCTATGTAGCGAAAATTCTTGCAGAAACAAACATCAAATTAATTTAAATTCACCCAAAAAACTTGAATTTCTAGTAAAAACAAAGTCTTTCTCACTAGAAATTCTTACTCTAATATTCACATCCCTATTCTATGTTAGTAATTTCTTACACTATGGTATAATCCTATTATAAGTATGTGCACATCTATTTATATGTGGAAGACACAAAAATCATGATGATTTTATTTGTTGACATGACAGATTATTTATAATAGACTCTGTTAGAATGTCATGCACGTAAAACATAGGTCTGATCGTAGCTTCACTTCTTAGCTACGGTAGTCGTTGCATTCATTTGATTTGAAGGGCAATTTGTCTCAGCTTAAATTGCAGTCAAGGACCATGGGCATGACTTGAGGCATGGTCTAGAGTTTTGCCTTGGAAAATTTCCCTTGGTTCATTCCTTTGAGTCGTGGTTGACTCTTGTTTTCAACTATCTTTGTTATTTTGCTTCAAATCTTACTCAAATCACTTTGTTTCTTCTTTTTATGATCTTGGGAGCTAGAAAAAAATTTAAATAATAATAACACAAATTTATGGGAATTTATCTAATAATGAATCAAATTAAGCATGAATTCCCATGATTTGAATCATAATGACTTATCAATTTCCCCCAGACTTAAGCTTTTGCTTGTCCTTAAGCAAAACATCTTGTTGGAACAAAGACAGTTGCAAAGCTTCTTGAATAGGCAAATAAATCATGAATGGAATTTAATTAAATTAACTTAAAGTTTTCATGCAATTAAGTTTAATCACCTAGTTACCTCAGCATTCTATTGTATATATCACTCTATTCATTCACACCACATCATGTGCCAAGGTTACTTTTGTTAGAATCACTAAACTTGTCCAAGTGGATTGGCCTTTACCCTTGTTGTTTAAGTTAGAATCCAAAGTAAAGATCATTCAAAAGATTAGACAAAGTAAGAGAGACTCAACCGACTTTATCCCCTTATATTTATAAGTGTGTAGCCCTTTAGTCATCTCTCTATGCATCATACTCAAAAGTGAAGGCATATACATCAATTCATCTCCCAAATCTCTTTCCCTGTTTATGCTTTCAGTCATTGTTTTATTTCTTTTTATTTCTCTGGAATAGCTTGGTTGATAGAGGGGATAGATGGATCATTACTCTTCTAAAAGGCCAAGACACACTATGTAAACTAGCTATCTTTTTTGAGTACTTTTCAGTTTCATTTGATTTTGATGATTTATTAGTAGAGGAGTCAAATCTTACAATTTTGAGGGACCAAGACATACTCATACTAAAAACTATTTTCTTTTCCTAACTTTTTCTTCATGATTCAATTAATAGAGGAGTCAAGCTCTGTTCTTCTAAGGGATCAAGTCTTGCTCATATTAACTGAACATGGTTTTTCATTTCATAGCTTATTTAAAATTGTTTGAAGGTTTCAAAAATTGCTCTTTTAAGGGACTAGCCGCTACCTATGTCAATCCTAAGCTCATGATCTTACTTTTCATTCAATTTAATCTCAATGTAGCGTAAGGTAAAATCATTAAGTTATAAGCATCATTTGAACCTTCACAAGAGACTATAAGGCCTGAAAACGACTAAATCGAAAAGCATACGGATCATTTAAGTTGTTAAGAATTAATTGAGTAGCTTTACTAGGAACCTTAATTCAATTCCATCTCTAGATCCTTAAATTAAATAACAAATAAATCTATTCCACATGGATTGTTAGTCCCAATAAGGCAATCAAGAAGGGGGCTTGAATTGGTTACCCGTAATTTTAAAAATTTTATGATTAAAACAGAAATCCTTTTTTTTTTTATTACTTAAAAATTTTAGCATGAAAAGTATGTGTAATATAAATGCTCAAAGTAAATAATAAAGTATATGCGAAAATAAAAAAAAAAAAGGAGTAAGGGAAGAAAAGCTAAGGCATGAATTTAAAATGGTTTGGCTTTGTGCCTGTGTCTACTCTTTTAGTTGGGGATCCCGTCATCCATATAGGTATATTCCACTAATATAAAAGAACTGTATTACAAGTAGTATAACAATTCAGCTCTACTTAATCTTCCTAGCTTCTCCTTTTAGCTAACACTAACTATAGAGTCTCTACTTACAATTCAACTCAAGTGAAGGACACTCAAAGATACCTTCAAAATACAATAAACAAGCAAAGATCAAATGATTGCAATGAAGATTGTAAATGCACAAATTTAGCATAAAATATTTTTTGCAGCATGATCTAAAGTATCTTGTATTTCACTTATCTATGTCATCCAAATATATATTATTCAAGAATGATTTTCAAAGGCTTGTAACTTCATGTTATGTTGTCTTGAATGTCTTTAACTTGAATTTGAAAGGAACGGTTAATAACAACTTTGTTTGATGTGATCGATCTAAATTAATTTGAGTAACATTCTATGCATAGTGAGCAAGTGGTTTCATAACGATTGTTAATTCCTTTAGAATTCAAAAAGCTTTCCTTGAATACTTGTAGCGGCTATCTTCAAATTGATTAAAAGAAAAATTTAGCTTGTAATGATTCTTCATAAAGTTTTGATAACGTCTTAATAGATTAGCTTCAATCCCTATTGATTTGTAATCCTACCTTATTGGAACATATAAATACATTACCCAAATGTATCTATTTTTTAGAGTTAGGCCTTCAAAACTTGTTTAAAGATCATTTGTGATGCATTCTGATCGAACTAAGATGAAATTGCAGCTTGTTCTTGATCAACTAATACCTTTGAAATTCCTTTTGTGTCAAATTTCTTCTTTGATGTTTTCTAAGATACAATTCCGGAGTCCTCTCTAGATAAAGTTCATTCTTTATAACATAATAGTCCTTGGGATGGATTGATTAGATTTCCTTTATGAAGATTCTAAAAATGCTCATTATTTCTTTGGATTTTATCCCTTAGTGAGACCTAGGCCATAATTGCACCCACAACATAAACATTTGCACTAGTGAATTTGTTACACAGAGAGCCATAGCCACGTTTTACTCATTTGCACCTTCGATTATCACTTGCACATGACCTGTGATTGCTACTCATGCATGATATTCTACTTAATTTGTTTCTTTGAGAACTAACAAAATATTAATTTTTATTTTAATTCACTACATACTTAACAAATTTATTAGTAACTATTTTTCCTTTTGTTATCATCAAAATTACTTTTGAGAGAACTTAACATTCTCTCCATTTTTTATGATAATAAAACCTTTCTCGGTCATTGCAGCAAATATATTAAAAAAATTATTTTATTTAAATTTTTCTTCAATTTTTTCTTTAAAAAAAAAACTACTCCTTTCTTGTTTCTCTCCCCCTTTTTGTTATCAGTAAAAGAATCACATATCTATGATTAGAACATTGCAAATCAAATATAACAAAAGGATATAGAAGAGTCCATTATAAAGCAAAATAGTAAAAAATCAAACATTGCAGATTTGTCCATAATTAGCACAAAAACAAACGTAAAACAGAAACAAGTAAAACAAATTATTTGTTCCTTCAAGATCCATGAGTTGACTTTTTAACATACATTTTTTTTGTCTCCCTCAATAAATTTTTGGGAAACGAGAGAAAATTGGTTGAGATGTTTGATAAATCACTAATTGAACAAGATATGACATTGTTGAACTTGAGGAATTTGTTATGATATATTTTTTTCTATTGGACAAAACATCAAAGGCTATGAAGGGAACTAGAGTCAGGTTGTTGGACTTAAAAACAAATGTTTATTGTTCTTTCATTGAAGATTTCGGACTGCTATTGATAGAGACATAATGAGCAACTTCTAGTGAACCTTATTGATTAGCATTTGTAGATTCCTTTTGAACATATGAAGTTTTAGAGTTTTATGTACCGATGAACCATGATAAGCTTTTACAACTTTTTGAATGCACATAGCCAAGTTTGACTTGCATTTATCAAGTTTTTTATCCACTAATTTCAAAATATGACTTTCACATTGTGACTTTGAGCTTTCACTTGGTCCTTCATGAGTCTTAGGAACCTCTTCTTCTTCACTTTCATAACTAGAATCTACTTGAACTCCTTCATTTATGTTGAATGCTCCCTAGTCATTGGACTGAGTTTATCTTTCTTTTTAGTTGCTGGTTCTTGCCCTGGTTTTCTTGCTGAGATTTCATTTTTCTTTAAATGTTCTTGAGTACCTTTTGTATCCTCCATTGACTCCCCCTCAACCTTAGCTATAATTGATTCCCAATCAATTTTCTTCATCTATTTTTCTTGTGGAGATAAATTCCACCATCTTTAGAGTACTAGGGTTTTTTTATAGGCCCTAATCTTCATATGCTTAAAACACCATTCTCCAATCCTCTTTAACTCAATAAGATATTTGAATTCTTTTGGAATTTTTATTTTCTTGAACTTAAATAGCTCCATAAACATATTTCCATTCACCTTGTAGTTCTTATTTTTCCAGATATGCCTTATTATTCTCCTATACAAATCAACCTTGATCCCTTTCATCATGTTTAAAATAATCAAAGCATCATCCTTTGTTACAGTTGTAGTACTTCCTATTTTGGGAGCAAGAACTCGTACACAACTTTATGTAAGATTATCACTACCAACTCGAATTCATGTATAAACACATCTTCATATAAGAATTCACCAACACCATTATTAAGAAATAGAAACATAGCATTCCGCCTCATTGACACATACTCAATATCATCTTTAAAATCTTTCAAGTAAAAACAATTTATCAAATCTTTCCTTGTAATTTCAATCTCGTAGCCATTAAGATGTGATACTAACTTATCACCTTTAGCATACTTGAAATTTTCATAAAATTCACAGGTCATTTCTCTAGTCATATTAACAAATAAGCTACATAGCTTAGTGAAACCCAATTTCTCTAGCCATTCATTCCAATAAAATCGATTCTTTTCGAAATAATCATAATCAATAAAAGAAGAACAATGTAGCTTATTAGTATGACCCAATTCAATATTTCCTTTTCTTTAGACCACTCCTTGTTTTCTTTAAAGATTATGAGGTTTCCTTTGGCTCTGTTCACTTTCACCTTTAGCCATAGCATCCTCTATCTCATTCTCTTCTTTAGCCATCTTTGAGCTTAACTCTGCTAGTTTAACCAAAAAGCTTAGGTAATAAGATCTTTTAGATTATATTTCCTTAACCTCATGAACCATTGGTTGAGCGTCTTCTTCTTGTGATGATGATAACTCAATATAGTAGGTTCATCATGAATAAGAATAGGTTTTTTAGGTTTTGTGGATTTTCTTTTGAGAGATTTCTTCAGAGCCATTTTTGGAAAAAGAGATAAAGGTTTTGAATTTGAAATTTGAGAGGAAGAAGATGAAAGATTTCTTTTTGAGGAAGATGGAAAAGGTGTTACTAGTATTTCATTTCTTAAAAAAAAAAAAGAACTTTTCTTTATAACTTACAAGTATAATTATTTAAAATTCATTAACATTTTAAATTTTATTTAGAGAAATTAATTATTCATAAAAAGGATTGCTTAAACTAATTACATTCCTAATATATTCAAAACAAATTTTTTTCTAAAGGCTTTGTAAAAATATCCACATATTGATTATCAATTGGCACATATTCAACAATAATATTTCCTTTATTCACATGATCTACATTGCGATCAAAATTATGAATGCACTGTAAGGCGGTGCTAAAGCTAACTGTGAGCATGGTTGTGCATAAATTTAAGACTGTAGATAAAAAATCAAAGGGTCAAAGTCATAAAATCCAAGTGCGATTGAGAACGCACCTTAGTCTCGATTTTAACACTTTACCTTATTAAAAAGTCTAAACTAGATTTATGACCCATGTTTCAAAGAATAAGCTTGCTACACAAAGAATAAACAATCAAAAGAACAAAAAATATACAACAAGATATTATTTGACAAAAATACAAACAGCAAAAATCATGCAAACAAGAATATGGTACATGAATGTTAGACAAATAATATGCAAATTAGTTCTATGTTCATGAAATATATTAAAAAAAATTTTTTAATTCAGTCATTTCTTCTTCATTGGAGGATTCTTCCCAACTTTTTGCTTCTCTCTAATTTTCTTTTTCTCTTCCTCTCTTGTCATGTCCCGAAGGGTATCCTAAACATGGTAGTTCGCCGTACACAATATTAAAGCCTAAGAATGACCGCCTCAGTCATGCGAAGGCTTCATACTATGTACAAGGCGTCTAACACAGAGAGGAGACACATTGAGAGATACATTTTATATTGATACAACTTAAGTAACAATGTAAAGAAAATACAATTCACTATACTTCATATACATTCGTCCATAGATTTCACTACACAAACTATTACAAGACAATTCATAACACCCAGATAATATCTTCAAGCATTCTTGCTTCCTGCCAAAATCGCGAAGTTATATTCGGCTTCAACCATCTCAGTCCCCAAGTAGTATTCTCCTGTTAACCTGTTTATTCAAACATCTATTGGGGTATAAGCTACACTAGCTTAGTGAGAGTTCCCTTAATTTCGTACCATAACAAGCATGTTATAATTCATCCATATGCTATGCATGAACAAACACATGAGCAGACAAGCATATGACTTTCTGGTAGCCATATGTGAATGGATTTACGCCCTCCATTCAGGGTTAGATGGTCCATAAGACATGCAACCATAATTCCAATCTTGAGTGGGGTGGTCCATAAGTCATGCAACCATAATCCTAATCTCTTTCTCTTGTTGTTTTATGTAGTTGATTCAAGTACCTACACCGCTATCGTTAACTTAAGCGATTTCGTATTCTTAATGTTAACATTAGCCCACTCACCATCCACTAATATACTTTTGTCCCACAAAGGTATATTAGCCTATGCAATATGACTCAATATGTGATATGCATGCATAGTTCATTCATATAATCGTGGCATGTTAATTATGTAGGTTAAGAGCGATCATAGATAATTTCAAACATTTCAAGTCTATGCTAACTCATACAATGATCTTACAACAAATCCCGCCTCGATATACTTATCATTTGTTCAACCAAGATTACATCACAATTCATTTCAATTTTATCTTTTCCTAATTCTAATGCAACTAGTTACAAGCACAAGCAAGGTAACAAAATAAGAGGAAAACTCACTCGGCCATTGGATCACCGGTCTCTTAGTAAAAGTAATCCGGTAATAGGGAATCGTCGATTTCGGGGTATCTAAAAGGAAGAAATACTCAAATGAGTATTTCTACTCAAAACTAATCCATTCTATCTCATACAAACTATCAATTCGTAATTCTTGTCCTAAGCTGGAATTCCAACTTAAAAGTCATAACTTGGTCGTTTTAACTCGGAAGCAAATTACATATCGATTTCTATCTGCTTCGAAAGATCTATCTATTTCTAATATTAAATTTAATCTTTGAAAACTTTGAAGTCTCGAAAATATTGGATCAGATCAGAATAATAGCAAATTCCAATTCTGAAAAATAGTTTTATAAATGTTTGTAATGTTCCTATTATATAAATCAACTATGCATGCAATGTTGATGATTTCCTATCATGAATGGCATGTTATGAGCTTGATGTATGTATGCTTTTGTCAATATTTTCTAAAAGGAGATTTTAGAAACTTTTTATTTGTAAGATTCCATAGCTATTTATTTTTAAGAAAACTAGTTTCCTAACTTTGATCATTTCCATTTGTTTTGGATTAATTTCTTAAGAAAATATAATTATCCTTGTTAAAATTGAGTCTTCATTATATCTGTTACTTATAACCTTCATTTCTACATAAAAATTCCCATTTTATACTTTATAAACATGTTCTCAAATATGGTTCATCTCAAATCCGAATTTTGTAAAAATTGTTTTTATGGTGATTCATTTAAGTAAAATCATTTGATACTAGAAAATTAAGGCTCAACTATATCTAGCCACTAAGGACTTCATTTCTTTAATAAAACTTCTATTTTGAGTTTGGAAAGTAAGAGTTTTCATGCCATTACTCCATTATTACGAATTTCTCAAAAGGACAAGCAACTCAAATTTTCCTACTTCATTTCTACAAATGCATCATGTATATGTATTACCTACAAGCTATTGTTATGAAGTTATGAGATGATCTATCTATATGTATACATATATACCAAGAATTCTTTTTTTTTTTTTTGAAAACTTTTACTTTGCAAAACTTTGGATTTTACTAGACTTAAGAAAAATAGTTTTTCGTCTTGTAAAATCATACTTACTTTTATCAAAACTCAACTTGATGACCTATATAACCATCCACTTGATTATTTAAATAAAACCTTCATTTTGGGGTTAGAAAATAGATGTTTATATAGTGGTTTGCCTAAGTACGAATTTTACAAAATTTTAAAGAATGAAAACATTGTTTAACTTATTCTTGAAAAACCATTTGTTGTTCTAAGATTATATTTTGATAAACCTCCCTTATCTTTGTCAAAACTTGGTCTTTGTTACATTACTCCCTAGGACTTCCATTTTCCTATTAAAATTATCATTTTGGCATTTGGAAATAGGTGTTTAAATGGTGGCTATTTTCAAATCCGAATTTTGAATTATTCATT
Organism: Combretum micranthum; assembly: GCA_024138025.1. Classification (NCBI taxonomy): domain Eukaryota; kingdom Viridiplantae; phylum Streptophyta; class Magnoliopsida; order Myrtales; family Combretaceae; genus Combretum; species Combretum micranthum. The sequence goes on from JAMXBD010003341.1 coordinate 98,992, forward strand.
TGAGTTTGTTTTCTTTGTAAAACTCATTTAGTCTTTCAAAAACCATTTCCTAATCAAACCTACCCTTTAAGTTTCCATTTCTTTAAAAAAATCTTGTTTTGGAGTTGCAAAATGGTTTTAAAATTGGTTTGGTTGAGATCCGAATTTACAAAATTTATTTTTGGACATATCTTTTGATAAAATCTATCTAAACTTATGAAAATCCATTCCTTACATATACTACCTTAAGAGCCTTCCATATCTGAATAAAAACTTCATTTTTAAGTTGGAAAACATGTTTTTAAACTATGCCTTGGCCTAAATCCAAAAATAGAGTTTTGTTATGAGAAATGATCTTTGAACTATGTAAAATGAAGTCTTGATGATATATATTCATTAAGCCTTCATTATCTCAAGTAAAAATTCCATTTTGACACTTGGAAAGTGGTTTTTAAAATGGGTCTTGCCTAGATACGAATTTTCATCATTTTTGTTTAAGTTCAAAACCAAGATCTATACTTTCTATGAACATAAATATAAAAGAAATCCATAGTAGTAAACTATAAACTCATAGATCTAAACTTTACTCATCAAAATCATTCATTCATGTTATCGCTTCCCTAAGCCCTTTATTTTAAATGAAAAATACACATTTTGAAGTTGAAAAATAACTTTTCTAAATATGGTTGCTTTTTTATCCGAATTTTCAAAAATAATTTGTGTTGAAAATAAAATAGATCTTGAGCTTTCTAAAACTTTCCTACCATCATCATGCTACTACAAGTTATTTATGAACATAAAACAAAAGTCCAATGCATTTATGAACTCAAAACAACTAGATCTAGTTTACTATACTAGTTATAAATGCATGAACACTATGATGGTTATGTGAATGATGAGTATATGCACAAATCATTAGCAATAACAACATAGCTTAAGAATAAAACAAAATAATAGCAAAATAACTCAAATAACAAGATCTAAAACATAAACATAATCAAAATTACAAAAAAAGTTAGATCTATAAAATATAACTACTTTTAGCAAGAAAATAATAATAATACAAGAGAATAATCATGGAGAAGAGGAGTGTTTCATTTTGGCATCATCATCCTTAACTTTTTAAGCTTATGGAAGGTCATTTGATGCATGAAACTCTCGTTATACCTTACTTATATCATCTATGGAAGCTTAAGAAGAAGAAGGTATACTTAGAGAATCTTCAAGAATGGAGTGTGGAAGTGATTTTTTTAGATAGGGGCGCTTGTGTTCTCTTGCAAGAACAAGGAAAGAGAGGAATAAAGAGAGGAAAAAGAGAGTAATGAGGTAGGTTTGCAAAGAGAGAAAGTGTATAAATAAAAGGCATTAAATAGAGAAAAAATGCATTAAATGAGGGTGAAATAAATGGGAAAGAAAAATAAAACAAGGGGGTAGAAATGGGAGAGGTTTCGTGAATTGCAAGAGGAGAAAGAAGAGAGGAGTTAATTTGTAACTTAAATTTTTGAAAGTGTAACTTGTGTCATTTAATGTGCTAACTAAATGGGACTTTAAATCATTAAATAAATTATTAAATTAAAGAAAAGTGGCTGTTTTGGGAGAGTATGGTCAGCTATCCAGCATGGGAATAGAGTGTAAAAGAGAGAAAGAAAACTTGAATAATGTGTAGAAGTGATAAATGAAGTGTGCTTAAAGTATGGGTTGAAAAAGTACTTTTTATTGAGAAAATATATAAAATAAATTAAGAAAATATTTTTAAAGGGGTGGCAGAATTTTCATAAATAAAATTAAATAATTAATTGAATTTTTTAGTATTTTAATAAATATGTTACCGTATGATCAAAATACGTGATATGAGCTATAATTGATATTTTTATAACCCGAAAAATTCTAAAAAATTATTTTATGAAAATAAAATATTTTTAAAATATTTTACAATTATTAAATTAAATTATTTTATTTTTATATATCGGGTCTTAAATAGAAACTGATCTTGTAAAAACCCAAAACTAACTAAATTTTAGAAAAACCAGAATTTTCTTATGACATATAAAATATTTTTCTAAAAATATAAGAGTTTACAAGAAATAAAAATGTGTAAGAATAGTAGTGAATAGTGCTAAAAGACTAGTTAATTACCGGTAGTAATAAAATACGAATGTAATTGAAAAATAAGATATTTCTGGTTATCGAAAAATTATAAAACTGGTATTTTAGAAATCCTTATGAAAATACGAGTCTAATGGTATTAATAATATATTTTTGATATCTCGAGCCCCGGAACATCTTTTTCAAAATCAGTATCCAAACAGGTTCGAAATAGGTAAAAAATTTATCAATCTAATATTTTTAAGTGACCTTATATTACTACGAGCTATTCTACACACTTAAACTACACCTTGGCTCTAGGGTTAAGGACGCGAGATTGTCGGACTTAAACTACTGTATTCCACTTAAGGTTTATGGGTGATTCTCTAGTTTAGATTTTTGCCAATTTGGAAATTGATATTTTTGTTTATACAACATATTTAATTTGAGAAAATTTATTTTAAATTTTTATTTGTAAGTACTTAATATCTCTTAATGTTTTCGGAATTATTGAATTGGGTTTTATTTCTGAAGGTTAATAATTATTTACTTTTAATAATTTGTTTTTAGGCTCTATTCCCGATTTTATAAGTCAGAGTTACGTATATAATTTGTCGTACGTAGTGGTTTTGAATTTGAAGACTGTTGAGTTTTTATTTTATTTTTAAGGATTCTTATTTTTCTCAAGATTAAGAAATTTCTAGATTCATTCATGATTTATGACTAGTTGAAGTTCGGTTTTAATTTGAAGTTTCGATTTTAATTTGAAGTGATATTTAGGGTTTATTTTTTAAGTTCATTTGGAATTATTTATTGAAATTTTCTGGGGCTTACATCTCTTCTCTTCCTTTCTTCCATAGCTTCTTCTTTCCTATCTCAGCCAAGTCCTTTCTAAGCATTTCTTATTGTTTGGCCTCTTCCTCAGCTTTTCTTTTTTCGTTTTTTTTTCTTCTTTATTCTTTTAGTTTCTTCTACTTCTTTTGCTATAAATCAAGTGCGAACTCATCATCTCATCATTATTGATACTTCATTAGCCATATCTTAAGTATCTACATGAAGGCCTAATCAATAGCTTATGCAATCATTTGTTCTATTTGTTTTATGGTGGTGCTTGATAGAATTTTGCCATTTTCATTTCATTCTTTCTCTATGTATTCTTTGTAATGTTGGGGAGAGTCCCATAATTCCTTCTGGAAGATTATCAAGAATATCATCGATTATGGGATTAGCAATTAATCCTCCTTCTCTAACAAAGGTCTAAAATTTATATCTTTTTTAGTTGGGGTTGATAGTGATATTCTTCTTGTTTAGGTTCCACTTACTTAACTTGTATACCTTGGTCATCCTGCCTCAACTCATTGTGAGTTTCATCCTTTTCTAGATCAAAACTATCTTTTTTCATTTTGCTCTTGAGCTTAAGGGATTTATGGAATAGTTTGAACATGGGTTTCTACATGTAAAGCACCTTAAGCATCATCTGTTTCATCATCACCAATATTAGCAATCTCAACACCACCACTAGCATTTGGAGCATCATTATCAGTACCTTCATCTTATATAGTCCTTTTTCTTCTCATAGGGACCTTCGTCCTTATGAATCTCCTTAGTAGTGACTGAGTATAGGACATAAGTTTATCCTCAACATGCTGGGGCTCAATAGGTTATCGTTGTGGTGGTTCATATGAAGGAATAGGTCTTTCTTCATCTTGTTATGTTTCAATTGGTTTTGTTTCTGTAGGTGATGGAGGGACATGAGCTTTGATTGGTGATTGAGGTGGTAGGAGTGATGTGTGTCTGGGTGATGGAACTGGGGAGTATGTGGTGTATTGGTTAGTGTTTTTAGGAGTAGGGAGAAGGGTCTTAAGTAAATTAGGTAGGTAAGCATGTAAGTCTATTTTTAACAGGGGATGTTAGACTAGTGGGAGCTCTTATGCGTGGAAGGTGATGGAATGTTCCTAAAATAATCAAGCATGTCAGCATCACTAATATTTAAGGAGAATGACTTCCACGTCTCTTTCATCGTGATTCCTATTTTTATGAAGGAAACATCAATTTCTAGTTGATTTCCCCTTTGAATTTAGCCATCTCAGTTTTGATCTCCTTCATTTCCTTTTTTAACTTATTGAAGTTAATAGCAAAGTACTAAGGTAGGGGTAGTCTGACCTCAGTTTCAACACTAAAAGCTTCCACATCTATGTTGGGGTCTTGAACTTGTTGATACTCCTATACTCTAGAGATTGAGTGATCCAACTTTCTTGATGAATAAACTTTGTCAGTTGGACCATTCATTGATGGCTAGAAACCTAAATTTTCTAATGCCCTAGTGATTAATCCACTAATAAATACACCTTTCCCTTGCTTAGAGGCTTGATGCCTAATACCCCATGTAGACACCCAATTTTTGCCCAATTAAAAATTAGGCTTAAGTTTAGAAATTAATGTCATGTTGAGTTCATCAAAAATATAAAATATAATAATAAAAATAATAAATAGTATAATAAAAAGAGAGAAAAGAGAAAATAGAAAAAATAAAAAATAGAGGAATAAAATATGTAATAAAATAATTAAATGAATAATAGTAATGTAAATAAAATATATGTAAGAAAAATTAAAATAAATAATTATTTGAGCTCAATATAACATATATTTTATTAGTCTTAAGTATTAGTGGGTTAGCTATATGACCAAGGCATAGGCCAACGGCCTAACGGTTCAGACCATGGACATAGGAGCAAGGGGACCCGAGTTCGATCCTAACCCAAGGCAGATTTTGCCTCTTTTTGTTCAATTTTTTTTCCAAAAGACACATTGGTTCATCCACTTTGAGACATCACTTGATCAACGAATCTTTGTGTTTTTTCAAAATTAACTGTACAGACACAAACTAGGCATGGGATACATCACATCTATACATAATTCGTGTATTATTTCATCCTAAAAGGCACATTAATTGAGTCATGAAAATTGGGAAAAAATTCGAATGGACATGATTTTTCAAATTTCAAAATTGGCCGAATTGTATCAATTGATCAAATTAAATACACTTAATTAAGGAGTCATGATCTGTAAACACAAGATTCGTGATCAATTTGAACCAACAATCACGAATCGAGTCCTAATTTTGAATCGTTCTTATTTGAAAAAATATAACGATTCGTGATTCAAAAATTGAACCATTACAAAGCTTCAAAACGACAAATTGTTTCGAACTTTATAAATAGGATCACAAGCAGAAAGCACAATTCAATTTCGCAAAATACACACTACAAGATCTAGATCTGAAAATAGAGTAGAAAGTGTTCGAATTGCAAAATTTGCAAATTCGAAGTGATCGGGAGGATTTCGATCCAATTAAAGAGTGTTATGATCATTTAGGAAGTGTTTTTGATTGATTATAGTGTTTAGAATTACTCGAATTTGCATTTGGAAGTTCTGCAAATTTTTAGAAATTTTTTTTATCCTCGCCGTCAACCACCACACGAACCGCCACTTCTGGTGGTTCTGGGAGTGAACCACCACCACTAGCCGCTGCAGCACCTCAATCTACGTCGGGCCGACAAGGTTGCAGGCTTCGAAAACCACCAGGAGCGACCGAGGAACGCTCGAAAGGTAGCGTGATCGTCTTCTTCGCCCGACGGGTATCCAAGATCCGACCCGAAATCCGAAACCCAACCCGATCGATCATCGGTCAACGTCGGTCAACGGTCGTCGGTCAAAAGTCAGCAGATCCTGTGGTCCAGATTTGATCAGGGGATCCTATGGTCCAGATTTGATCAGTAGATCCTACGCTCCATATTTGATCAGTAGATCTAACGTTCCAGGTTTAATCATCTTGATCAACGCCCCATACTTGGTCAATTCCATCAGACGGTCAGATTTGGTCCACAGATCAGACGGTTGAGATCTGATCCGAGAAAATCTAACGGTCCAGGTTAGTCTGTATTATTAAATTATTTATTTATTATATATTTAATTTCGAAAAATAGAAAAAAAAAGGAAAAAATTAATAAAAATTCGTAAAAAATCCAGAAAAATTCAGAAAAATTAGAATAATTAATTTTAATGTAAATTTACATGTTTTAACAATTTTTGATATTTTTGAATATTTTATGAATATGTATTTGCATATAAATTGATCTTTAAATATATATTTGATGCATGAGATGTTTTGTTTTTGTATTTTAATTCTGTTAAGATATATTTTGAATATGTTCTGTACATATGTGATGATTATTAAATTTTAAAAAATAATAAATTTTAAATGGATTTTTTTAAAAACCAAAATTGTTGTTGAATATTAAAGATAAAAAAAAATTGTTTTTTGAGAATCATGATATTGATCAAGTTTTTATCAAAATTTATTTTCATAAATTTACTATGAAGATATTAATCAAGTTTTTATCAAAATTATCTTTATAAATTTTCTATGAAGATAATACTCAAAGTTTTAAAATTATTTTCATAAATTGACTTTGAAAATAATTAAAGTTGTTCAAAAATGTTTTCATAAATTTACTATGAAAATATTTAATATTGTTTAATCAAAATTGATTTTCATGTAGCATTAAATTAGCCATGAATTGTCATAAATTAATGATTTTTGAACTTAGAAAAATATATTTTTTATGAAATAAAAATCAATTGATTAGATCATAGGATCATCAAAATTGGTTTTCATAAAAATTCAAAATTTAATGAACTTAAAGTGAGAATATTTTGAAAATATAAAATTGATCAACAAACTAAGTTCTTTATAAAAGAACTACGTTTTGTCTGATCTCGATTAGCGAGTACGTAGGCACCTTCGGGCGACATTAAAAAATAAAAATTATTTATTTATTTATTTTGTTTATTATTTAGTTAATTAGATATTATAAGTTTAATACTATTAGTTTGTTATTTTTAAAAATTTAAATATGGTAAAAATGTATTTGATATATTATTTCTTATTAATTAATTTTCTTTATAAATATTTAACTTTTGCAATTATTTCTAGATGTAGTTATAAGTTTTTTTATATATGTATAATCTTGAATGGTTTGCTTTTCTTTATAATTGTTATATGTTTCTAAAAATTAAATAGAAAATTATTAAAAATGATTTCTGACTTATTAATATTTTATTATTTTTTTTATGTATTCTTTTTGCAAGTTTTTAGAAAAGGATAAATTCTAAATTTAAACTTAAAGTGGTAACCGCTTAGGTTTTAATAGGTTAGCCCCCGGACTCAGATATCTGGTATTTTTTTTAAAAAGTTTGTTTTTAAAATCAAATTTTCCGCAGACTAGTGGCTAAGTTAGGATTAACTAACCCATTAATCCTAACTTTTCATATTTTTTCGATTTTTATCGGTTGGCAACTCCAAAATATTTTCAAAATTAAATTTCTTTTAATCCCTAGTCGAGGATTTCATGTTAAATGGGTTAGGGTTTAATATGAATCGGGTTAAAAGAAATAAACCGGATGATTTTCAAAATTCAAGCTCGACACCCCATATAGTGAGCAAACCAACATTCATCCTAAATCTCTCCACCATACTATATAAAGAAGCAAGGTTAGTCCATGATATAGTATTGACACCATCAAGTCTTGAATGAATAGACCTTACTAGCATGTAATGTAATATTTTAACACTTCGAAGCTTGAATGTTGATACCTTAGTGTTTGAGTAAGAAAATGCATCCTCATTAAGAATTTCTTTCAAAAAATCTTTTACTTCATTTGGAATTTTGATAGGTAAGTCCTTAAACTCCTTAGAATATATGTCATCTTCATTCTCATACAAATTTAGAGCAGGAATAAACTGCCTCATAGACACACTTCTATATTTCCTAAAGGCAAAGAAACTCAAGGTATCTTCCAGATATGGCATGAAGTGCCTAGTTTTAAAACTTGCCAAAAATGCTAGGGTCACTTCTCTAAACACATCTTCATTTACATTAAATGGCCTTTCCCAAGCTCCATTAGTCAGGTGCCTCTTAAAGGCTTGCTCCAATGCATAACTTCTCACTACTTCCCAATATAATACCACATCAAGGACAATTTATGGCTATCCTTTGAGTTTACATGTGGTAGTAAGGAAGTACTTACTTGTGTTGTTGGTTGTAGAGTGGATGGTAATGAAGGTCTAGAATCAGTTCTAGCCTTTTGGGAGGTTGTTTCTTTTTTTTTTTTTTCCAGTAGTTTGTGGTATTTTTGGTACCAAAATAAGCACAACAAAATTAGCTAACAAGTTTAAGCACAAATTGATTAAGCTCAATAGCATCATTTAAAGAGCAAAAAATTAGCACAATTCATAAACAACATCCATATTAACATTGTTCTATCCATTCCCACTTTTGATTTTCTAACTCTTTCATCAAATACAAATCACTCCAAATCAACCATCTACTTCATTCATAAACAACAAATGCATAATAATAGCCCCATTCAAACAACTTCAGCTCAAATTCAATGAAAGCCCTAAATCTTCTTTTTAGCTCAACAAAATTTCAAGCTTTAAACTACATGACCTAAATCATGTTTTTAAATGAAGTTTTAAAATTAACTTAATTTGGTTAGTTAAATAAGCAAAAAAAGTTCATTAATTACTGTTAGATTCTAGCAAAAGTTCAATTTAAAAACTTCTAACATGACTTCTCAACTTCTCATTTTAATTAGAATTTTAAGGTTTTTGGGTGATGTACATTGTTCAAATTCATGATCAATATAACTTGAAAGCTCAAATCATATCAAGAACAAATCACATTGCATTACATTCATCATTCACTAAAACCTTAAAAACTTTGAGAAACCTTGATATGATATACATGGAATTGCAAAAGAATTCGCAAAAAAGAATTAGTTAGGAAGTTTATCTCTATGATTGAATCCAACGTTAATGGAACATTTCAAGTGTAATGCAAAATTTGAGTAGGCGTATGTGTATGTCAGGGTTTATGTGAGAGTAAACAGGTATTTGTTCATTTCAAATAGAATGCGAATGAGAAGAAAAGAACAATGATTGCGTTATTTATATTAACCCATTTTTAGTGTAAATTACGAGTGTGATTGCTACAACGGTTGCATGTTACACAAAAATTTTAGTTTTACCCTAACTATGATTGATCACAATTTAAATCTACAAGAAAAATGTTAGCTTAAAAACTCAATCGCAGGAACAAATGATGGCATTGTCACACCCCGCCCCCTCAGGCAATGGGGATGTGATGCCAGGGCAGACAACCACCACTGGCCCCCTAGTGGTAATGGCCGACGACCACCATTGCATCATGGTGACCCCAACTAACGCATGCCCCAACGGGTACCACGGACACTATAGGTATTGTTACCCTTAGGCAGAGTTGAATCCAATCTGCAGACTCTAGGATTCGAACCCTAGACCTAAGGCTTTTGCCTGCCCCAAAGGCAGTACCTTTCACCAGTTGATCACCATGATGCAATGGTGGTGTCGGCCATTACCCATAGGGGGCCAGTGGTGGTTGTCTGCCATGGCATCGCATCCCCGTCGCCTGAGGGGGCGAGGTGTGACATAAAAAGGCGCCTTTTTATGTCACGCCCCGCCCCCGCAGGCGACGGTGATGCGATGCCAGGGCAAGCAAACCCACCACTGGCCCCCTAGTGGTAATGGCCAACACCACCATTGCATCATGGTGACCCCAACCAATGCATGCCCCAACGGGTACCACGGGCACTATAGGTATTGTTACCCTCAGGATGGATTAACCCCAGTCTGCAGCCTCTAGGGATCGAACCCATGACCTGAGGCTTTTGCCTGCCCCAAAGGCAGCACCTCTTACCAGTTGAGCCGCTCTGAGATAGGGTGCAACAGCCCGCCCGCGAATCACTAAGTGTAATTCACGAAAGGCTCCTACAAACTACGATGAGTTTCTAACATATTTTAGTTTTTGAAAACTCTTTAATTAGTTTTCACAATATTTAACTGCAGCGGAAATAAAACATTTGATACCAATTTCAAAAAGATTACTCACAAGAGTAAATAACTCATAAAACCATAGTATCGAAATAAGAAATGATGAAAAAAAAAACAGTAATCTTGCGCACACAGGCGCCCCAAAAGTAAACAGTATCTCAAAAACTGTATAAGTATCTCAAAAACAGTAGAGTCCTCACTAGGCCCTCCAAAAGAACATAATAGTAAGTATAAAACAATGCCTGCATCTAATCGTAGAACTCGTCAGCACACTCCTCGAAGTCAGTACCATACCCCAAGAAGTCATAACGGTCATCAAAATCATAGCCATCATCAACAGAAACACAATCAGTACCTGAAATGATTAGAATGAGCGGCGAAGCCCAATACACAGTAACACAAGCACATGCGACGTGAATGCAAGCATACTTATTCTACCAAGCACAACCAATAAATTGAGGTATTTAATTAAGCCAGCACAAGAGCACTCACACTCCAGATCAAACACGGGGCAGGGAAATCCTTTCGTGCACACGCACACGATAAGGGGGATGTGATATGATAAGCCGGTGTCACATCCTGGAAGCTTGGTCCTTAGACCTTGGAAGATATGGTCCGAAGACCCTGGAAGAAACTAGCGTCGTCCGGGTTTTCCAGCCGTTATCTGACATTAACCGAACCAATCCATCTACATAGTGAAGGTACGGGCCCATTACCGTAGTCTTCCAGCTGTGCAACTTCTCTTCAATGGGGTTAATCGTTACCCCGCTACTGTACCGGCCCGTCAGCTAGCCACCGTACCACCAAAGGTGGCCTAAGTGCCTACACTCTACCACATTAGAGTTGGACTCTAATGGGGTCGTCGGAACTCTCCGGCCCGAGCCTGACCAAACACAAGCAATTAATCATTAAGCCGTCTTTAAGTTTTTAACTATTTTAATGCCTGTCCTAACAAGCAACACGCATGTTACTGCGTACCTTATATAACAGAAGGAAACTCGAAGAAGTCCGAAGGATAACAGAAAGAAGAATCTGTTAACAAAAGATTTAACAGAATCAGGATTAAGCATTCACAAAGAATTATATCAAGTATTAAGCTTTTAGAACAACGCCTTAACCTTAGAAGGCTTTACAAAATTTTAAGGGTGAAATGGGCTTGGAGTAGATATAGAGTAAGCCCATTAAATAACTATTAATCATTTTCACTTTATTAGGTTAATGATCTTAAGGAATAGAATTAATAAACAACTTAGGAAATCATTTTTAATTAAATGAAATAAACTTTAAGAAAGGTTAAGAAAGTATAAAGTTTGATAGATTTTAACTACTCTAGTATTTAGAAACTACCCTCTCAATCCCTAGAAATGAAGCTATAAGAAACTTAGAAAAATAATAAAAATCATTCTTTTGAAATTTAAAAGACGAAGGAATTGGAATTAGGAAGGAGAAAATACTTACTTAAAATAACTTAAGAAATTTTCTAACAAGCTAAATATAAATTTTCAAAAGTTTTGCTTGTCCAAATTTCTAGAAAACTTTGCTTTTACAAAAATTCATGGTTGAGACAACTTCATTAAATTTATTCATTTGATATGAGTTAATATATATATATGCACATTTTTTCCAACCATTATAATATCTATATTTTTGGTGCAAGTATTTGTAGATAAATAAAAGCTTACAAAATTAAGTTTTGCAAACAAGAAAATTCTTATCTGATCGCCATTGTTTTGAAGCTCAAATGACTTAGTTTGATGAAAAATAGTTTTAGATATTGATAGATCTTTTCGAATAGGTAGAAAACGATATATTATATGCACAAATCTGAGTTAAAATGACCAAGTTATGACCGTTTTAAGTTGGAATTGTCTTCTATACGAATTTTGATGATCTTATGACATAGTTTTGATAAGTACAATAAAATCAACAAGAAATATTCATTATGGATATTCTTCTTGATTAGGTGATCCCGAGGAAGAGTATCCATACCCAGAGGATTACTTTGATTAATGGATTGACCGATCGACTCATCCATAAGAAAGAAGTATCATCATAGCCGAGTGAGTCTACTTCTCTTATTTTTCATGCTGATGTTTGTGCTTGTAAATTTAGTTGGATTAGAGTTAAGAAAAGATAAAATTAAAGATGTATGATAACATGTTGAAAGAATATTAAGTATATCGAAGCATGAAATGCTTGTAATAAATTGTATGTTTATTATCATGTTAAAGTGTTTGAAATTGGATGACCACTTGTAAGAAATTAAAATATAACAGCTAGGCTTTAAATAAAAGTTGATACATGCACTACATATGTTGAGTCACATTGCATTCGCTATTATACAATTGGTGGGATAAGTGTATGATAGTGGTGGTAAGCATAACCGGTGCATTATGTATGTGACGAGTAAGAGCTGGTAAAAACTACATAAATCGATGGCTAGTAGGTGCCGGTAATAACTACATGTTTTTTTATGGCATATAAAAGCCAGTAAGATCTATAAAAATAGTTTTTAAAATAAGCAGTGGCCGTAATGGGCTGGAATACCTAACCTCAAATGAATGGCGTAATTCATTCAACATATGATTCCCGAAAAATCATATGTCTTGTATGCTCATATGTTTGTTGCATTACATTTGCTTGTCTAATAAACTTGGTTGTTATTTTGTTTAAAGTATGATTACTGGGATTATACTCACTAAGCTCAAAAGCTTATGCCCCTATAGATATTTGTATTCACAGGAACACCTATTTTTGTGCTCGAGGTCTCCTCTTATCCGTGTAAGTTTTCTTTTGGAGCTTTTGAAGGAAATCTACTTGAAGTGTTAGATTAGAATTCCTTTAAAATCTTTTGATGTAGTATTTTAAATTATCTTAAAGACTATTAGTTATTTCGATCCTTGGGTATGCCCCTAAGAATCATGTAATAGGCCTTTAAATTGTTAATACTATGATCTATTTTGTTTCTAGATTATTGTATGTTCATTATTACTTACTTTGACCACACTTCCCAAAGCGTCTCCTATTACTGTTTTAGATGCCTTACATGTAATACGAGACTTTTGCATGACTAAGGTAGTCATTCTTAAGTCTTGATAATTTATATGGCGGACTACCACGTTTAGGGTATCCGTCGGGGCGTGACATCCTAGGCATGGTATAGAGTTTTTCATTGCTTTCTTGCCCTCGATTGAAATTAAGGGTATTGCGATTGTCTTTTTCAACTATTTATCTTTGTTGTTTTTGCTCCAAATTTGATCAAATCATCTTGTTTCTTCCTTTTATGTTCAATGGAGCTGAAAAACAACATTTAAACAATAATAGCACCAATTATGAGAAATTCATATAATAATCAATCAATTCAGATGCAAGTTCTCCTGGTTTGAATAGAGTAACTATCACTTATCATCCATGCAAGAAAAAAAGGGATTCTCAATGGTTCATTCTGGAAACTTAATATTCATCATCTATTGTCTACTAAAATTGGCCATTTTTGGTAAAAACTTGATTGGTAGACTTTTTTATGGCTTAAAATGCACAATTTTCCATTGAAATCATTTTGTGTTACCTCTATGAATGCCCTATCAAGAGAAAAATAAGATTTTCAATGGGTGGTCATGCAAGCTCAATTCCTTTGGTTGAGGATCAACCAATATAGGTCATTTTGAGTAAAAACTAGATTAGTGTACCTGTTGAGGCATAGAATGCACAAATTAAGAGAAAAAAGGAGTTTATGACACTTGTGTGGATGTCTTTGGGGGATTTTCAATAGGTGACCTTGGATGATCAAAATCAATGAACTATAGTCTATTCAAATAAGTTATTTTTAGCAAAAACTAGATAGCCAGATGTTTTTCAGTCCTTAATGTGTAATTTTGTACTAAAATCACTTTATTACACTTATGCCGATGTCCATGTAAGACACAAAGTGATTTTAAATGGATTACTTTGGAAGCTTGAAATTTATGTCCAATTGTCTACCAAAATCAACCATTTTTTTTTTTTTTTGCAAAAACTCGATTAATGGACTTTTTGTGGCCTAAAACATGTAATTTCAATTGAAATTACTTTATGACACCTATGGGGATGTCCTCTTAAGAAAAAAGGGGTTTCCAATTGGTGACTCTATGTTACTTCAATAAGTTAATAGCCAAAAGAGGGATGGGGGGAATGAATTGGTATTGGTTATCTCAAAAAACTTTTTGTAAAAATCCAATCTAAAGCTTACTTTTGAAACAGGTTGTGAAACGTGTTTAAAGCATTTACTAAAAATTCTTTGATTTATTCCTCTTGATATGTTAACATTTGATATAGTCGAGTAATGTTATCTTAGATATCTTTTTTTCAACAATCAATTAAGCTAAAATACTTTAAATTATATTATTTCGGATTCAAGAGCAAAGTAATGCACGGTAGTAACGAAATAAATAATTACAAGAGAGAGAGAAGAGATTGTTCGAGAATGTATAGTGGTTCCGCTTTGTGTGCTAGTCAACTCTTCCAGCTCTACATTGGGGTCTTGGTTGTCTTTACTAGTTTGTTCCACTAAATCCATTCAAATCAAGAAGTATAAAGAAGTTTTGCATTTTGTCACAATGTTAATATTCCGCAGCATCAACCTAGCTTCAACCTAAGCTATCAAATGGTCCTATAGGTAGCATTTGTCACTTCTTACACTATTTTAGCAATTACAAAAGAGATTGTCTTTAGTTTAGAGGAAAAACAGTAAGAAAAATCCTTGCTAGGGTTTAGGGTTTAGGGTTTTAAGGTTTTAGGGTTTAGGGTTTAAGGTTTGGGATTTTTTAACGGGGGGACATAAAGCCTTATCCCTATTTTACATGAAACCTGTAGAGCATGTAAAAGGATAAATAAAGGAGTACTGATCCCCTTACATATATAGCCGACATGCATGGAAAATAAACAAGGGAGTACTATTGCCTTTACAAAATAATTAAACAACTTGGAAACAAGGAGTACTACTTGCTCACATACAACAAAAAAGTTACACAATACGAAAATCAGATAAGCCATATTTATCTTTCCAAAGGATGAATTTCAAATTTGGCTCTAGGTCTAGCTTATTCCAAGAGAAGAAGGTGACATGAGTGTCTCTAGCTTTTTTAGCTAACCAATCTGCTGCGTGGTTACCTTCTCTCCATACATGAGATAAAGTGCTGTGTGTATCCTGTAGCGGTTTCCTTGCCCATGAAATATCATGCCACTTGTCCCATCTAACTTTGGTGGATGATAGCCCCTTTGATAAATGCAGACAATTCTATACTCACAATGGACTGGTGTGGAGAAGGAAAACCAATGTACCATATAACATTACCATTTTCATCCCTAAGGATTCCACCTCCACCACCTACGCCATTCATTATACTTCCATCAACGTTGAGTTTACATCTACCTCTTGGAGGACTAACCCAGGATATTGAATGGATGTGTTTCCTTTTAGGGGGCTTAATGCAAGTCTTGAAGAGATCCTCATCTCCTTGGACTTGTCTTTGTGATAATGGGTTAGCCCTTCCTAAATTTCTAAGCTCATCAATCACCTGTAAGATATGAAACTTGGAGGAACGGGATGTGTTTCTATGCTTCCTGTTATTTCTTTTAATCCATAGATGCCATATGACAATAATAGGTACAAAACTCCTTACATGGTTTTTGATGTTTCCAGTTTTACTTTTCCAGAATTTCAGCATGACATCTATGGATGTAGTATTAGGAAGGTTAATGATACCAAAGGGAGAAGTAATAGCCTTCCAATCATCTAAAGCATATTGACAAGTGAAAAAAATGTGCCCAGCTGATTCACAGTCATTTAGGCATTGATAACATCCTGAAACGAGGTTGAGGCCCCAGCTAGATTGTGTGTCGTCAGTGTGAATAAAGGATTTAATAGCACGCAAGATGAAGGACACTTTTAAAGGAATAAAATTAGACCAGATAGTACAAAAAGAGTCATTTGCTGGAGCTTTGATCCTAAAATGATTAAAAGTGCTAGCAACAGAAAAATGATCCATTAATAGAAAGCTCACAGCAAGGTATGTCAGGGTTTGAAGGTTCTAAATGTAAGGCAAGAATTTCTTTAACAAGGTGGATAGGGACCAAATGGATGAGATGATCAACATCCTAAGCATCTCCTTGCCATAAATCCTTAACTAGTAACCTAAGAGCCTGAACAGAAGTATGATTGGCTAGACATCCTGAGTGGAGCCAGAAATCATACCATAAATTGATGTCACCCTTTCCCAGACCAAAGAAAATAAAAGGCTCAGCTAAATTCCTAGCCCTAAGAAATCTCTTCCAAAGAGGGGAAGAACTGTGGGCTATGGATGCTTGGGCAGGATGTAGGTTCTTTAAGTATTTTGAGTGTAGAAAATGGGACAAAAGAGAAGATTCAATACGAAAGCACCACCATAACTTGATTTTAAAGGATGTGGAGACATCGGATAAAGAGTGAAACAGCCAGCACTACATCTTCAACAAGAAGAGATAATTTAGCCTAAGAGGACCAATGAGTGGCCTTAGAGGAAGAGGAGTCCCCTAGAAAAAATTGGCAAACATGCTCTTAAGTTTTTTAATCACCCACTTAGGTGGTTGAACAGATTGAAAAAGATAGAGGGGAAGAGAGGATAAAACACTATTGATGAGAACGATTTTACCCCCACTTGAGAGCCATAGGCTTGCCCAGTTTTGAAGTCGTTGTGATACTTTTTGGAATAAATCATTGAAGCTTTGGTGATCACGCCATCCGAGAGAGAGAGGAGACCCTAAATAGTTTATGGGTAAATTTTGATCCTTCATACTAGTCAAGAGTTTAATGGGCCGGTTCCTAAAGGATTTAAATTTCCTAGGAAAGACTATGGAGCTCTTTTGGTAGTTAATTTTTTGGCCTGATAAAGATTCATACATAGATAGAAAATCAAGGACACGTTTCACTGAGGATTTTTCACCGTTTATAAAAAGAATACAACCATCAGCAAATCAAAAGGTGAGAAATCTAAGTGGGTGCACTAGTTTTATATCTAATCGAAGGGTAAGTGGAGAACAAGTGGTTTAAACCTTGAGACAGATATTCTGAAGCTATAATGAAAAGGGTAGGAGATAGGGGGCCCCCCTGTTGAAGGCCCTTAGAATAATTGAAAAAGCCCGAGCCTTCGCCATTAACAATGACAAAGAACTAGCTATTACACATAATTCTTTTCACCATGTAGGAAAATTTCCAGTGAAAACCCAAACTATCAAGCATAGAAAAGAGAAACACCCAATCAAGCCTATCATAGGTTTTTTCATGTCCAATTTCATGACTAGGTTCCCTTCCTTGATTTTATAGTCTAGATCATATAACAACTCCTGGGCTAGAAGAATATTATCAATGATGTTTCTACCCTTAATAAAACCCGTTTGATTTATACTTATAGCCTTAGGAAGAATATCACCAAGCCTGTTGGTAAGAATTTTTGAAAAAAATTTTGTAGCAATATTACATAGGCTAATAGGCCTGAAATCGTTCCAAGTCTGTAGGTTATTGTTTTTAGGAATCAGAACAATGGATGCAGTAGTATAAAACCGTGGGAGTGGCAAACCTTCATAAAATTCAATTATTGCTTTGTAAAAATCCTTGCCAATAATGTCCCAGCAGGTTTTATAAAACAGACCTCTAAACTTATCCAGTCCAAGTTCTGAATCATTTGCTAAGTCATTGATAATATTTGTCACCTCTTCAAAAGATGGAGTTGATATGAGATAAGAATTGTTTGATGCAGATATTACCTTTTTCAGCCACTCTGGTAGAGAAAAATGCTTCACCTGGAAGTCCTTTGTCACGAGATCTTGAAAAAATTTGGAAGTAGAGGAACCTAAAGTATCTCCTTCTATCCAGTTGCCATCAGGATCTTTTATCTTATATATCCTATTTCTTTGACTCCTTTCTTTAACTATAGCATGATAATATTTGGTATTCCTATCTTTGTCCTTTAACCAATTAACCTTAGATTTTTGTTGCCGAAAGATGGTTTCCTGATCGATTAATCCCATCAGCTCTTTTCTAGCAATTTGAAGATTGACATAGGTGTCTTGATCATTTGTGGTTTCAAAAAGCCTTTCCAAATAAGCTACTTCATTCTCTTTATCATGAAGCTTTTTATGAATATTTCCAAAAACCTTTTTGTTCCAAGCCTTAAGAGAATGTTATAATCTAGTGAGTTTGAGTTGAAAGTTAATGAGTCCAAATACATTAAATTCTGCTCTCCATGAAGCTTCGACCATTGATAGAAAAAGTAGGATGTCGAGTCCACATGTTTTGAAATTTGAATTTAGAAAATCTTCCATCCTTCTTTAAATCATAGCTAAGAAAGAGGGGGCAATGATGTGAACAGGTACTGTTCAGGTGTTCGACCTTGATATGTTCTTGCCTAAAAATCCATGTAGCTTTGATTAAAGCCCTATCAAGCCTGACAAGAACTTTTTTATTAGACCAAGTAAAATCACTCCCAACATAGCCTGCATAAGAAAGATTACAATCATGCAACGTAGATTGAAAATCAAGAATAGATTGTATAGGGTATGAGTTACCTTTAGACCTTTCATGTAGTGATAGGATAGTATTGAAGTCTCCTACAACAAGCCATGGATCTTTGATATCCTCATGAATTTTTCTAAGATTATCCCATAGCTGTTGTCTAAGAAACCTATTGCACTTTACATATACCTTAGTAACATGAAAAGGATCGAGACCATGGGTCCAGAGCATTGTAAATGCATGAATTGTTCATGATTAAATATGATAGTGCAGTCAATGAACTCTTTCCAGAAGATCCAAATCTTTGAGTTAACATTTGAAGCAAAGTATCTATAATTTAACTTTCTAGCAATATTGCCAATTTTATCCACAGAAGTCATGGGTTCAGCTACCATAATAAATTGAAGTTTATGGGGCTTAGTTAAACTTTTTAACCTATTTAATGAACGACCATTAACTATGCCCCTAATATTCCAATATATTGATCTCATGGAGAATCCATGTAATGGGCACTAAACAAAATATTGCTACATGCTCGTGTAACATATGGAGAGGAGGGACATGATGACCTACTGGGATCACCAGCAAGAGACTTATCTTTGTTCATTGGTAGATGAGAGTCATCACGTGATTTTCCTTTATGTGGTATGATTGAATCGAAGTATGAATCATCCCCTTCAACATCATTATCCTCTGAGACATTTGTTTCCATGGAGGAATGTTGACTACTACAGACAAGTACTGTAGGATCATATTCCTCCCCTTCATTGGGACCTTTAGGGGTAGATAATGATTCCTCACCAAATCCTCTAACCATCAAACTGGGAGGAGTATTCTCTGCATTCAGCACATAAATATTTAAAGGAGAAGGAGAGTGTGAGATAGGGGTACCTCTTGAGGAGATCATATCCTCATATTGGGCTTCTTTAGTGGTTTGATGAAGATCCTTTGTATGATCATAACTATCCATAGGATCACATGTCTCAGAAGCAGGTGGATTGCCATTTCCCATCTTAACAAAGTTTGCTCTTGTGAAAGCTACTTGATCCATAGAAGCACTAGTGAGCTCCACATCCTTGGATATGGGAGGTATGATTTCTTTATTCATGTCTCCATGATCACCTAATGTCTCTGTTGGAAGTAATGAAGGACCTGCAAGACTAAAAGGATCTATGGCATCCATTTCTATTGATGAGACTATGCCCTTGCCTTTATTTTGACAATTGAGATTTATTTTAGGGACATAGATTTGTTTTGGTTTTCCTTGTTTAGTTGGGGGGGATATTTTTGGCGTCATTATGAGATTTATCTTTATTATTACTCTGGGTAGATTCCTTCGATAGCCGACATTTATTGTCACGTCCCGAAGGGTATCCTAAAACGTGGCAGTCCGCCGTACACAATATTAAAGCCTAAGAATGACCACCTCATCACGCGAAGGCTTCCATACTATATACAAGGCGTCTAACACATGAGGAGACTCATCGGATAATACATTTTACGTTGATATAGCTTGAGTAACAATGTAAAAGAAATAACAAATTTACTATACTTCAGATACAAATCACTATACTTCATAATACAAATCATTAAACTTCAATACACTTCATTAAAAGATTCTACTACGTAAAACTATTACAAGGCAAATAATAAACTATAGGTAGCTTCAACATTCGTGTTCTTTGCTGAAATCCTGAGTCATTCCCACTCCAATCATTCGGGTCCCCACTTTGCATTCTTGAAATAACCCTGCTCATTTAAACAACTATTAGGGTATAACTACAACAACCTAGTGAGAATTCCCTTAGTTTCGTACCATAACAAACAATTTAAATCAGTCATATGCTATGCATGAACAAACACGTGACCAAGCAATTATGCATGGTATCTGGAACCCACACACAGAACGGATTTATGCCCTTCGTATCTTGGGTTAGGGATGGAATGAAGTCTACATGACTGCTGCTAGTCCCCAAGCCCTCGCTCATAGCACTCGCCTCGGCTAGGCTCACACATGGAATGCATCCCCGATGCGCTTTAGTTCCCTATGAATGAGCTCTGATCCCGGGTCTCATTATTCAAATGAAGTCCTCGATCATATTCGATCGACCTGCGAAGAGTAGCACGCTACCAAATGCAATATGTCCGATGCGATGCAGACCATTTAATTTTTGTTTAGGTCAAAATATTCATACATTCTTTAGGTGACCAGCCAATATCATAAACATAACAGAATAATATGAACAGTGCAGTTATCCAATCGAATCATGGTTTCGATATGCTTTAGTATTCTTTGGCATACATTCATCACAGTCTCATCATATCTCATCCCCATTCATATCAATTTTTATCTTGTTCCTATAATTCTAATGCAACTAACTACCAATCACAATCAAGGTAACAAAACGAGGAGAAAACTCACTCGGCCATTGGATCGCCGTCTTCTAATAATAATAATTCGGTGTAGGGAATCGTCAATCTCTGGATCTCCAAAAAAGGAAAATACTCTAATATAATTTCATCACTTAGCTAATCCAAACAATCTCATTCAAACTTAAATTCGCATTCGCATAAGCAGGCATTCCAACTTAAAACGCCATAACTTGTCATTCAACTCGAATCTCGCAAATTATATATCGATTATATCTACTTCGAAAGATCTATATAATTCTAATATTATTTTCAATTTTTGAAAACATTTAGGTATCGTAAAGAGGGATCAGATCTGATCAGTAACGGTTTCCGATTTCGAAAATAGTTTTGTAAATGTTTTAAATGTTTTTATATATAAATAGCCATACATGCAATATGAAGTGATTTCCTACATAATTGGAATGAAATGAGTTTCATGCATGCATGTCTTGACGATTTTTGGTAAAAGAAAATCTGGAATTCTTATTTTGCAAGACTTCAACTATAACTACTTTTTGAAAAATATAGTTTCTAACTTTGATCATTTCCATTTGTTTTGGATTTATTACTTAAGAAATATAATTATTTATTAAAATTGAGTCTTCATTATATATATTACTTATGACCTTCATTTCTAACATAAAAATTCCATTTTACACTTTAAATATTTTTCCAATATGATTTACTCAAAAATCCGAATTTTAGAAAATCCACTTTTTGAATGATTCATTTGGGGAAAACTTGTTTAAAACATTAAAATTTAAGGCTTTACTAATTAATTACCTAAGGACTTCATTTAGCACATAAAACTTGCAATTTGAGCTCAAACACTAAGTGATTACTTATGCATCATCTCAAATTACGAATTTGACAATTGATCACTAACTCAAAATTTTTCATTTTAATTCCATTACTTGTTTAACACCTTACTCATGCCTAAACTCATTTTAACTTGTAAAAATCATTGCTTAATGATATCTATTACCTATATACTTCATTTTTCACATAACACATGAGTTTTGGAGTTGATACATGGGTTCTAAAAATTGGTCTTGGTTGGGATCAGAATTTGCAAAATTCATTTTTGGTTATATCTTTTGATAAAATCTGTCTAAGCTCATGAAAATCCATTCCTCACATATTCTATCCTAAGAGCCTTTCATTTCTTAAATAAAAACTTCATTTTTGAGTTGGTAAACATGTTTTTAAAATAGGCCTTGGCCAAAAGCCGAAAATAGAATTTTTATTTTGAAAATCACTTTTGATTCTTGTAAAAAGAAGTCTTGATGATATGCATATATTAAGCCTTCATTTTCTTAAGTAAAAATTACATTTTGACACTTGGAAAGTGGTTTTTAAATAATGGTCTTACCAAAATACGAATTTCACAAATTCTGTTCAAGTTCAAATCTAAAGTCTACACATAATATGAACAAACACCTAGTTGAAACCCATGAAAACAAACTTTAAACTCATAGATCTAAACTTTGCTCATCAAAATTACTCATTTATGTTATCTATACCCTAAGTTCTTCATTTTAAATGAAAAATACACATTTTGAAGTTGAAAAACCACTTTTCTAAATATGGTTCCATTTTCATCCGAATTTCCAAAAATTGTTTTTGTTGAAAATAAAATAGATCTTGAGTTTCCTACAATTTTCCTACCATCATCATGCTATAGCAAGTTGTTCATGAACATAAATAAAGATATAATGCATTTATGAACTCAAAACACTAGATCTAGTCTTCTAAACTAGTTTTAAATGCATGAATCACTAAGATAGACATGTGGATGATAGATCTATACATAAATCATAAGAAATAACAAAGATAACAACTTAAATAACAAGATCCATAGCATAAACGAAAATCAAAGCTACAAATATTTAGATCTACAAAACATATCAACTTTAAACAAGAAAATAATTGAAATACAAGATAATAAAAGTAGAGAAAAGGAGTGTTTCATTATTGGCATCATCATCCTAAGCTTTTAAGCTTATGGAAGGTCATTTGATGCATGAAACCTTCATTACACTTTACTTATACCACCTATGGAGCTTTGGGAAGAAGATTTGCTTAGAAATCTTTAAGAAATAGGTGTAGAAGCCATGGAAGAAGAATGTGGCAGCTTGTTTTTCATGGAGGAACAAGAGGAAATGAAGAAGAAAGAGAGGAAAAATGAGAGGAAAAGACTAAAGAATGAAAGAGGGAAAGTGAGTAAATGAAGGAGTGAGAGAAAATGAGTGTTTAATTGTAATAAAGAAGGAAAAAAAATAAAACAAGGCAGCCAAGAAGACCATGCTGCACGTGAATGTTGAGAGAGGAGAGAGAGTGAATTTGTTGAATTTTGACTCAAAATTGAATTAATAATTGATGTGTAATGTAACTTTCTTAGAAGAAGGAAAAAAATTAATTAATTTGGTCAAAATGGAGTAAATAAAGGACAATGGCAGCCATAAAGAGGGTCAAATCTGCCATGAATGTGGGTTAATGTGTAGAAAGATTGAAGTGAAAAGGAAGTGATATGTGTAAGGTGTACTTGAAGGTATGGGTTGTAAAGTACTTTTTAATAAAAAAAAAATAAAATAAAATTAAAAATTTTCCAAATATTTGTAGCAGATTTTTCATAATAAAATTAAATAATTATTTGAATTATTTTAGTATTTAACAAATATGTTATTGGTACGTCAAAATACGCGAATATGGCTATAAATAATATTTTTATAACCCAAAAAATTCAAAAAAAAATATTTTATGAAAAAAAATATTTTAAAAAATATTTTTCAATTATTAAATTAATTTTTTTATTTTTAGTATCGAGTCTTAAACAAATCTGATCCCATAAAGAACCCGAAACGAACTAAATTTTAGAAAAACAAAATTTTCTATAACATATAAAATATTTATCTAAAAATATAAGGCTTTATAAGAATAATAAAATTTTGTAATGAAAAAAAATGAATAGTGCAAATGACTAATCAATTACCGTAATAATGGAAATACGATAAAAAGGTTATAACTGTAACTTTTATAACCCAAAAAATTATAAACTGATATATTTAGAAATCTTATGAAATTACGAGTCTAACGGTACTATTGGTATATTTTGATATCTGTGCCCCGAGACATGCTTTTCGAAGTTTGTATCCGAACGGGTTCAAAATAGGTCAAAAATTTATCAATCTGATATTTTTTAACAAACCCATATTACTATGAGCTATTCTACATATTTAAACTACATCTCGGCTCTAGGGCTAGAGGCGCTAGATTGTCGGACTTACACTATGTATTTCGATTAGGGTTTCCAGTGATTTTTCGGTTTAGTCTTTGCCAATTTGGAAACTGATATTTATGTTTATACAACATATTTAATTTGAGAAATTTATTTTAAATATTATTTTTGTAAGTATTTAATATCTTTTAACGTTTTTGGAATTTTCCAATTGGGTTTCATTTCCGAAAGTTAATCGTTATTTACTTTTTAATAATTCGTTTTTGGGATCTATATTACTTGATTTTATAAATCGGAGTCACGTATGGAATTTGTCATACGTAGTGGTTTTGGAATTTAATATGTTGAGTTCTTACTTTGTTTTTGAGAATTCTTAGTTTTCCCAAGATTCGAAAATTTTTCGAATTCGTTCGTGATTTAAGACTAGTTGAAATTCGGTTTTAATTTGGAGTGATTTTTAGGGTTTATTTTTGAAGTTCATCTTAGAATTATTTACTAAAATTTTACAGGGCTTACATTTATCTTTAGAATGACCCATTTTGAAACATCCAGAGCAATAATGAGGAAGATTTTCAAAGATTACATGTTGAAAAAAATCCTTATTTTCAGTGCCAAGCCAGACCTTATCTTTATGCTTAATTGAAACATCCATTTCTATTAGAATTCTAGCAATAGATAGTCTAGTAAGATTGGCAGTGGGTTCATCAATTTTGAAAGGATGCCCAAAAATAGAAGCAATAGCAAACAACACTGATTTATAAAAAAAATGAATAGAGAGGTTATAGAGAGCTAACCAAACCGGTGCACTGGGGCTTTCCTTTTAGGCACGTGAAAGAGACCATTTGACCATTCTCATGATGGAGGAATTAAAAGTCCAAGCCCATCTTTCCCATATGAGGGTGTAGTACTCTTGCAAAGTTGGTCGAATGTGAATTTGCCTTTGATTAAGTAGTCCGAAGTCCACATGCCCTTTAAGTTTTCTATCTTCAAAGAACTTTTTAACTTCTTGCATAGAAAGTCGGTTATATGAAAATGATCCTATTAGAACAAATTTGATTGGTAGGCATAGTTTATCGAGCTCCTCATTGTTGAAGATAATAGTTGGTTCTCTGTTGAAGGAAGTGGCATGTTAGAGACCGAGAATTGCCTCTCTATGATTATCAATTGACCCAACCACATCCGCAAATGATTTTTTGAAACTTCTTGGAGAAATCATATTTTCTTGTACTTTTGTTTGCGCCACTACCGTTAGTGCCAAGGAGATAGTTTAATTTTCCATATCAATCCAATTTAGGGTTTAGGGTTTAGGGTTCAGTATTCACTGTTCATGGTTCACGGTTCACAGTTCAGGGTTCACAATTCACTGTTTACGGTATAGGGTTCATGGTTCAGGGTTCACGGTTCGGGGTTTAGGGTGTAGGGTTTAGGGTTTAGGGTTTAGATGAAAAAAGGGGTACAAGGAAGGGGGGGACATAAAAGCCTTACCCCTATTTTACATAAAACCTGTAGAGCATGTAAAAAGATAAATAAGGGAGTACTACTCCCCTTACTTATATAACCAACATGCATTGAAAATAAACAAGGGAGTACTATTCCCCTTACAAAATAAGTAAACAATGTGGAAACAAGGAGTACTACTCCCTTACATACAATAAAAAGTTATGCAATACGAAAATCAAATAAGCCATACTTATCTTTCCATAGGATGAATTTCAAATTTAGCTCAAGGATTGTGTTATTCCAAGAGAAGAAGGCGACCTAAGTGTCTCTAGCTTTTTTGACCAACCAATTTGCCGCGTGGTTGCCTTCTCTCTATACATGAGATAGAGTGTTGTGTGTATCCTACAGTAGTTTCCTTGCCCATGAAATACCACGCCACTTGTCCCATCTAACTTTGGTAGAGGATAGCCACTTTGAAATGACTTTAGAATCAGTTTCAACATGAACCTGTTTGAAGCCATAGGTACTACAAAATGTTAGACCTTTGATAAATGCAGACAATTCTATACTCTCAATGGACTGGTGTAGAGAAGGAAAACCAAAGTACCAGATAACATTACCATTTCATCCTTGAGGATTCTCCCTCCACCACCCACACCATTCATTAAACTTCCATCAACATTGAGTTTACGTCTATACCTCTCGGAGGACTAACCTAGGATATTGAGTGGATGCGTTTCCTTTTAGGGGGCTTAATGCAAGTCTTGAAAAGATCCTCATCTTCTTGGACTTGTCTTTGTGATAACGGGTTACCTTTCCTAAATTTCTAAGCTCATCAATCACCTACAAGACAAGAAACTTGGAGGGACGGAATGTATTTCTATACTTCCTGTTATTTCTTTCAATCCATAGATGCCATATGACAATAATAGGTACAAAAACTCGTGACATGATCTTGATGTTTCTAGTTTTACTTTTCCAGATTTCAACTGACATCTCTGGAT
>JAMXBD010003342.1:0-125582 GCA_024138025.1 Combretum micranthum
CATGGATTTTGTTTCGTGGCTTTCAAAGACTCCATCGGGTTTGTGATGCAATATGGGTAATAGTGGATCGGTTAACTAAGTCGGTCATTTCCTACCTATAAATAGACCTATTCAATGGAAAGATTAGCCAAGGTTTACATCAGAGAGATCGTAAGATTACATGGCATACCTGCGGGGATCATCTCAGATTAGTGACCCAAGATTTGTGTCTAAGTTTTGGACGAGCTTACAGAAGAGCTTGGGTACTAACTACATTTCAGTACAGTTACCATCCAGACCGACGGACAGTCTGAGCGGACGATCCACCTTTGAAGACATGTTAAGGGATGTGCCCTGGAATTCAAAGGGATTGGGATAATCATGTTCACCTAATCGAGTTTGCCTATAATAAACAGTATCACTCCACTATCCAGATGCCTCCGTATGAAGCCTTATATGGACGGCGATGTAGGTCCCCTTTGTTTTGGGATGAGTGGAAAAGGTAGCAATTGGGGGAATTAGTACAAGAAGCCGCGGACAAAGTGAGGTTGATTCAGCGGAATGAAAGCCAGGATCGAAAAAGAGCTGGGCAGACTTGAAAAGACGGGAGCTTGAATTTAAAGTGGGTGATCATGTGTACTTGAAGATAAACCCGATCAAAAGTATCAAGAGGATGCGTACGCAAGGGAAATTAAGCCCGAGATACATTGGACCTTTTGAGATCTTAGAAAGAGTTGGAAACCTGGCGTATCGGCTAGCCCTACCACCTAATTTGTCCGGGATTCACAATGTGTTCCATGTGTCAGTTTTGAGGAGGTATGTTGCCGATCCAGAGAGGATTCTGGAACTGGAACCAATCCAGCTGAAGGAAAACCTGACCTATGAAGAACACCCAGTAAAGATATTGGATAAGAAAACTCAAAAGCTACGAAACAAAGACATTCACTACGTGAAAGTATTATGGAGGAATCATGCTTTTGAAGAGGCAACCTGGGAAGCGGAGGATGAAATCCGGAGAAAGTACCCCGAGATATTTGAAGGAAAGGTACGTCAGTTCCGTTTTGAGGACAAAACTTTATTTAAGGTGGGGAGGTTGTAAACCCCGGGAATTCTCAGTAGCTAGAAAACCCCAGGAGTTGGAGACGAAACCCTAATCCGATCAGATTGAGTTTAGTGAATAGAGCCTAGGAACCCTAAATCCGGCTTTCCTTCGGTTTCATAGTAAAAATAAATTGGAGTGAATGAATTTGAATTGTTGTTCCAAAGTACATTTCAAACCTTTGAAAGTTTTAAATTCGGGAATTTTTCAATTCCGGGCCTTCCCGAGCCCAATTACGGAAAAGCGTGCCCCGGGCCACGGATTCAGAAAAATATTCCGGAATATTCATTAGAACCGTAATTTTATAAGGATTCCAAAAATATCAATTTCATAATTTTCCGAGCTATAAAGATTACAGTTATAGCTTTTCCCGTGTTTTCGGAACAACCGGTAAAGTAGATGTCTTGTCTACTATTCACAAGTACAACCTACACTACACACTACCCATACCCTATTCTTACATCCTTACAACTACTATTTCAATTTTCTTTTCCAAGAAATTTTGTCTTTTGAATAATTATTACATTTATTAATTTCATTTACTAAATTACAAATAACAAATTTTTGAAAAACCACACACACACACACAAAGGAGGCCGGCGCCCCTCCCTCCTATTTTCCCTCATTTGATTTTTACTTCTTTTAATTAACTAAACCCTAAATCACTTGATATATATACTTATTTTTCTCTCTCTCTCTTCATTTTCTTCTCATTCAAAATTGGAAAAAGAGAAAACCTCTCTTCCTTTCTTTCCCTATTGTGCCGAGCATCCCCCTCCCTCTCCCTCTTGCACTTTCAACTTCAAGCTCCTCCATTTCTACCTTAGATCCTCCATTGGTATGTGTATGTGAGCCTTGTTCTTCCTATTCTTGTAATGGCAAAGGTATACCTTGTGTATTTCCTCATCAAAACCCTATGATGCTCATGCTAGGGATATGGAAATGCATGAACAAGGATGTCAAGCCATCACAAGACATGGATCTAGTGTTTAAATGCATTTTGTTAAGATTTCATGTTGTTCATGCATATAGTAATGACCTTGTATTTATATTGATGTTCATGCCATGAGATTCATGTTATATACATCATATGTAGTAGATCTAAGGTTTAGACATCCACCACTTTATGTACATGCATGATCATAGGTTCATTTTTGTTTATGTGCTTTATTGATCATAAAAATGAGGTCTTGTTCATGTATAGAGATGCTAGATAGTATATCTCCACATATAGATGGCAAGAACATTGAAAAAGGAAGGACTTTGTTAGATATGGAAAGTTGAAAATTCGGATGAAATGGAAACCCTACCCTAAAGACCTCCAAAATCAATTTTAAACTTGTATTTCATAAGAAAAATGAAAGGTATGTGTAATAGACATGTTGAAGGAACTATTTTCATGAGTTTAGATGAGTTAGGCAATAAAAAAAGAAAAACAAGAGGTAAAGTTAGTGGAAAGTGTTGACTTTAATTGTGTAGTCAAATTCGTAACTTTGTGTAATGCCTAAATAAACACTTAGTATTTAAGTCTAAAATGAATGTTTTATAAGCTAAATGAAGTCCTTAGATAATGTATACATTGAAGCCCCAATTTCTAATGCATTAGACTAGATTTCCCTTAAGAAAAATGTAAGAGAAGAAAATTTGGAAAATTCGGATTTTTACAATTAGCTTATTTGAAAACATGATTACCAAAAAAAATGTGAATTTTTGTGCATGAATGGAGGCCATGACTATTATAGACTTTGAGAACCTATTTTTAGTTAAATAATAAGTAGATTACAAGATTAAAAACCAAAGAAACCCTAAGGAGTGTAATGTGGGAAAATAACTTCTTAGAATTGCCTTTATGAAACTTTCCCAACACATAGGAGTTCCGAGATTGTTACTACAAAAATCATCATAACCATGCACATATTGAGTTCATTACATAGCATACACATTAGTAGTTCATTCCTAAATCATTCATGCATGATCACTAACTAGGAACATTTCTTATCAAAGCAAAGCACATTTTCAAATTGGATCAATTGCGGGACAGAACTGATCCCACTGTTCCGTGACCCTATTATTTTCAAAACTTGGATTTAATACTTGAATTAGATAGATCTTTCGAAGTAGATGAAGATCGATATAAAGTTTGCGAAATTCCGAGTTAAAATGACCAAGTTATGGCCGTTTTAAGTCGGAACTTCCAAATATAGCGAGAAATCCGAATTCAACTAGTCTAGATGTATAGTTTGATTTAATTACATAATGAGAATCTCATAGGGATTATTCTTGTTTGGTAGGTGATTCCGAGCAGGACGACTCTCTACCTCCCGATTACTATTATTAAGAAGTTTGGTGACCCATGGCCGAGTGAGTTACTTCCACTCTCAATTAATGCTTGTGAATGTAATGTAGTGGCACTAGTGATGTAGGCAAAGATAAAAGGAATTGTACAAGCATGATGGGGTATGTGGGAATTATTTATGTTGTGAATTGTTGATATGTGAAATGGAGCTTAAGGCATATCGAAACCGGGTGTTAAGATATTGACTGTTTTATTAGAATCATATGATGAATGTCTGCGTATACTTGTTGGTCACTTAAAAGAATCGAATTAATGACTATTCGACTCCGACTATAAACCGAGTTCATTCATGTCACAATGGGGTTGGAGCATTTGCATTGGTTGGTTTTTCGTGACCCATAAAACGAATGTGAGGTTAATCGTGATCCATAAAACGAATGTGAGGTTAATCGTGATCCATAAAACGAGTTTTTAATCAGTTGACCGTGAGCTTAAACGGCGTCGTACCGCAGGATTCGTTAATCTGCTAACCCGGGATGGAGGGCGCAAGTCCATCCACATATGATTTCCGGTTGGTCATATGTTTGTTGATTTCATTTGTATGGTGCATACACTTGCTTGAATAAACACTTGCTTGATTGATTGTATCTAATTGCGTTATGGAAGTATTACTCACTAAGCTAGTTAGCTTACACCCCGATAGTGTTTACCTTTTGCAGCATGAGTTTATATGGCTTAGGCCAAGACAAGCCACAGCGCAGGTACCGGAGATAGGAGTTTCCTATAGAAGTTTGATTCATTTCTTTTGTATAGACTTCCATTGGAAACTATGGACTCTGGATGACTGTAATAGACTGTTATTATTTTGCGGGGGAATGCCCCTTAGATTTTGTAAACGTTAAAATTTATGCGTTTTGATTTATTATCTATGGCTAATGAATGCCTTGTTAAACTGTTTAACTCCATTTGTTGAAGTATTCTATTGTCGTAAAGGAACGCTTTACATCTACTTAAGACTTCCGAAGGCCCCGGGTGGGGAACTCGAGAGTCTTACTTAGTATGTGGCGGGCTGTTACGTTTAGGATACCCTACGGGGCGTGACAGTCGTAATCCTTGATGAGCTCTAACCATCTCCGTTGCTGCATATTCAGCTCCTTTTGTGTAAAAAGAGACTTGAGGCTCTTATGATAGGTGTAGATCTCACACCTTTGTCCATACAAGTAATGCCTCCACAACTTTAGTGCAAAAACAACGGCGGCTAACTCTAGATCATGAGTGGGATAGTTTTGTTCATGGGGTCGAAGCTGTCGGGATGCATAGGTGATTACCTTTCCATCTTGCATCAATACACATCCAAGACCATTCCTTGACGCATCACTATGCACTGTATAGGGCTTTTCGGGGTCCGATAGAATTAGAATCGGGGCAGAGATAAGTCTTTTCTTTAGTTCTTGGAAACTTTGCTCCCTCTTGTCTGTTCAGATGAACTTCTCCTCCTTTTGGGTTAACTGTGTGAGGGGTTTGGCGATGGTTGAAAAATTCTTTACAAACTTCCTATAATATCCAGCCAAACTGAGAAAACTTCTTACCTCAGTCACAGTTTTAGGTTGTTTCCACTCCATCACTGCCTTGATCTTCTCAGAGTCTACCGATATTCCTTCTCCAGATATCACATGTCCTAGGAAAGATATCCGATCCAACCAAAAGTCACACTTAGATAGCTTGGCATATAACTTATGCTCATGCAAGGTCTGTAATGCCATTCTTAAGTGTTCCTCATGTTGCTCTTGCGTCTTTGAGTAGATCAAAATATCGTCGATGAAAACTATCACTTACTTATCCAACAGGGGCTTATATACTCGATTCATGAGATCCATGAATGCTGCTGGTGCGTTGGTTAATCCAAAAGGCATCACTAGAAACTCGTAATGTCCATAGCGAGTTCTGAAAGCTATCTTCGGTACATCCTCAGGTTTAATCCTCAACTGGTGATATCCTGACCGTAGATCGATCCTTGAAAAGACACTTGCTCCTTGAAGCTGATTGAAAAGGTCATCTATCCTTGCGAGTGGATACTTGTTCTTGATGGTGACTTTGTTTAGCTCCCGATAGTCGATGCATAAGCGCATGGAGCCATCCTTCTTCTTTACGAACAACACTGGTGCTCCCCAAGGTGATACACTTTGTTGGATAAAACCTTGATCTAACAAGTCTTGCAACTGAACTTTTAATTCCTTAAGCTCCACTGGTGCCATTCGATAGGGTTCCTTTGATATTGGCTCTGTATTGACCAATAGGTAGATTTTGAAATAGATCTCTCTCTTTGGTGGCAATCTAGGTAATTCGTCCGGAAATACATCTGGAAACTCATACACCATGGGTATGGATCCAAGCACAAGCTTTTCTTCTTCTTCTTCATTCAAGTTGCTTAGGTTGATCTCATCATCATCCATTAACTTGAACGAGTTTAACTTCACTGTGGATTCACCTCTGAATACTACTTCACTTTCATTTTGGTCCTTAAACTTCACTTTCTTTTATTTACAATCCACTAAGGCTTTGACAAATGTCAACCAACTCATACCTAAGATTACTTCGTATTTGCTCATCTCTAAGATTATCAGGTCACACTTAGAGTGACTTTCTTGTATCTCCATTGGACAGCCTTTAAGCATTTCCTTTGTCGTTACTATGCTTCCGGTGGGGGTCTTAACTCAAAAATCGGAAGCAATAGTATCTACAGGTAACCCAATTTGCTTAGCCAGGCTAACGGTGATAAAAGAATAGGTAGCTCCCGTATCGAACAAAGCATATGCGGGTTGACTAGCTACGCGTATGTGTCCTGCACTCGAATTTTATACTAATTATGAGACTGGTATACTTAAGCTAGTCGTGGGTATAAAACTTTGTAGCATAGGAATCGAACGTAGGAAACTTAATAACTTGCATCAAAGAAAAGGGTTTTGATCCTGATCTATCATTAATCCAAAATCTGAGCCATACTCTCCATCTACGGCTGCTAGCTCCGCTCCTTCGTCATCGGACTCCTCGCATACCCACTGTCCTTCCAGGTTATATATCCTCATTCCATGGACAGCTGCTCTAGATCGGTTCGAGTTGCTCATTCCATTTCCATTCTTTGCCGGTGCTGCTCCTCCCATAGCACCAAACGGTCTTGCTGGTGCATTCTTCCTTTGTGGGCATTCATTGGCGAAGTGCCCAGTTTGCTTGCACACGAAGCAAATGGTGGAAGCTTTCTTAGGACAATCACCGATCTTGTGGCTTGAGTCTCCACAAAAATAACATTTGTGTTGGAGAAGGGGGTACCTCTTTGGATAGTGCTCCTTCTTACATTTCCAGCATGTCACCTTGATCTCAGGTGTCTCCTTGTTGCTACTAACACTTCCTCTGAAACTGTGGAAGGGTTTGAAATTTTTGCTTTAGAAGCTGGGGTTGTAGCTATCTTCTGCCCTCTTTCCGAACACAAAGGTTCGCTTCTGTGGTGCCTTGCTTTTTCTTTTCTTGGCTCCCTCTATGATACGAGCCCTTTCAACCAGCTCATGAAGGGTCTCAGATCCAACTCCTCCAAACGCATTCTTATATCTTCATCCAGGCCACTCAGAAATACTTGCCTCTTCAGCTCCTCACTATGCTTAAAAGATTCAGGCGCTTATTGAAGCAGTCGACTAAACTCCATCTCGTACTGCTCTATTGTCCTTCCTTTCTAGGATATGTGGAGGAAGTCTCCACTATACTGTACTCTTAAGCTCCCAGGGAAATAGTTGTCTAAAAACTCCCTACGAAATGCTGCCTAAGTCACGGATGGCAACAATTCCCTGCTTTTCGACTCCTACCATATTCTGGCATTGAACCGCAACATGTATGTGCCATAATCCAGGCATAGGTGATGGGGAACTTCGTAGGTGGCGAACAACCTTTCAATCTGGGCTAGCCAGTCTTCAGCTTCGTCTGGCTTTCCAAAATCTCCGTCAAAATATCTATTGCTCTTTATGAAGTTCGGCAAGGAACTTCTGTAAGGTCGGGGCGGTGGTGGTGCTGGTAAAGGGACAATATGTGACTCAGCTTCTGGGGCTGTAGGTGCTTCAACAGTTGCTAATAGTGCATTTGTAGCAGGCGGCGGCATATTTTGTGCATTTTGCATGAAATTATTGACCAACCCTGCTAGTTAGTTGATGGCGGCCCACACATCTCCTTGTTGATTCAGTGGGGGATTTGGTGCTTGTTGTCCTATCGGAGGATTCTCCGGTTCAGCTGGTATATTATTAGAAGCGCGATGTTCGCGTCTTCTACCTCTCCTACCACGTCTGTTAAATTTTATATTTCTTAAATTTTCGCAACAAGGAAAAGATCGAAAATATCGAAAATTCCATAGAAAATTCTTAAGGCAATCAAATCCAGAAATCATCAAATCAACATAAAATTCTTGCATTCAAAATAAAAAGAGGAAATTGATAATCCTTACATAACTTTGAGAAGGTAGAAACCATTCTCATCAAAAGATAATTGTTCATAAAAAGCAAAACATTAATGCATTAAAACAAAGATAAGCCTAGGAAAAGGCTATGTTGGGCTCGTCGGGTTATGCTCCCTTTCTTCCTTCCTTCATTCCTTCAAACTTCTTCTTTTTATGGGATGGTGCTGGGTTCATACTCCTGCTGTAGATCCTTTGTGCCGTTTGACAAATTGTCGCAGATATTGACTAACCGTCATCCTCTTTCCTTGGTATCGTGAGGTGATCTCTACTTGAGATGGATAAACTTCGTCATGCACGGAAATCCTCTCTCCACAGGTCGTGCCATTCGTTTCCTCTGGTCCTTCTTCTTCCTCCGGTGCCATTGCCATTGTGGGGGTCTAGGATCTGCTTCTCAGGAATCTATTTGGATCAAAAGCGTTATTTCTTCTTCCCTCTTCTTCAGAATCGAAGATCATTACTGGGTTATTCCTTGCAACGGTCTCCATAGGTACATCTTGGCTCAATCTTCGTGGAGGTGCCTGATTGGGGATCAAAGGGCTGTCTTCCCAGAGAGATGTAGACTGAGTCTCCTCAGGCTCCGAGTCTTCATTCTGATCTCCTTCCGGGCTACCAATATTCTCTCCATTCCCTTTGTTTGCTTGGGCTTCCTCCATGATGAAGTCCTCATATGGGATAACATCTAGCTACATTCCAATGGAGTTGGGCTGGGTAATGTACTCTGATGGCATAGGGACAATCCGTCAGTAAGCAGCATACCAATAAAATCGTTCTTCAACATCTACCTTCAGCTAGTCTGTATGATCCGCTAACTCATCATGTGCGTAGATGTATAGAGGTCCTAGCTTATTCCAAGTTCGGAAGTCTGGTTCCTATCGCCCATCTTTCGCTTTCAAGATGAAGGTCATTTGCTGCAACATGATCTCCCGGTACATAAAAACCATCATTCTTTTGACCACATAACTAACCTCTACATCACTCCATCTCCGATTGCGTACAGCATCGAATCTCAGCTCATTGGGCAAGTTCCTCCAAAGGGAATGTGTCAATCCTTTCTTCCATAACTTGGACATTTCGCGGGCGGTCCTGGGCCTTCGAACTAATGTGAACTCCTCACACAGGACCCTCAGTCTAAGACGGTAGTTCACGAAGGTCTCGTCATGGTCTTTAAGGAATTGTCGGGATTTTTCTTTGACCTCAGGGAAGGTCAACTATCAAGTAAAACAAAAGGGAATCAGATCTTAAGCTAGAGTTTCTATCTTAAGGTCTATTTCTACTATCTTATATCTAAAACTTGCGCTCTGATACCAACTTAAACTGTCATGCCCCAGAGGGTATCCTAAACGTGGCAGTTCGCC
Organism: Combretum micranthum; assembly: GCA_024138025.1. Taxonomy (NCBI): domain Eukaryota; kingdom Viridiplantae; phylum Streptophyta; class Magnoliopsida; order Myrtales; family Combretaceae; genus Combretum; species Combretum micranthum. The sequence goes on from JAMXBD010003342.1 coordinate 9,225, forward strand.
GCATATAATATTAAAGCTAATGAATGACAATCCGTCGTCACGTAGGAGCTTCGATATCATATGTAAGGCATGCTTCCAAGATAGTAGGAGACTCACAGGGGTATTACGTTTAAATAGATATAAAAAGCAAGCATGAACTTAAATAAATAATCATAAGATCTTCATTTAATATCAAGTTCGTACATCATCTTAGGGGCATTCCCCCGCCTTAAATTCTTTGATCAACTATTCTAATAACAAAATAAACATAACTACCACATAAGTCTACTATAGAGATTTTTCCTAAAAGTCTATGTTCAAAGCTAAAAATACATAGACTTCTTCCAAAAACTCCTAGTAACATAAGCTCATACCTGGCATACTGGGCTCCTCGGGGCTAACCATAAATAATCATACTGTAATAGAAAACTATAAGGGTATAAGAAAAACTAGCTTAGTGAGAAAATTCCTAACTATATAACATTTCCATATGACAACCAAGTTACTTAATTCAAACATATGTAATGCATCAATCACATGATCAACCAAATACACAAGATTATCCGGAAATCAAGTGCAACATGGATTTAGCACCCTTCATGACAAGGGTTGGGTGGTTACAGGCCCATATGACCATCAATATTTGCAGATTTGCTGGCTCCTGCTTGCCCTGTAGACTTCCTGGCTTCTTCTGGCCCATGTAGACTTGCCGACTCCTACTAGCCACCACTACCACTTTCTCGTTTCCCCACACGAAGAGTAGTAGTGAAATAAATATGACTCATAAGTATGATATGCATGAATAAATTTCAATTAAACATTTAACCATATAAGTTGAATTCATGTTAAAGGTGATCAACCATAATTTCATCAAATCAATCCAAGAGTCACACTTTTATTTAACATATCGTCTTTCGATATACTTAATTTTCATTCAAACATTATTTCATAACAATTGTTCATTCATCTTTTCCTAAATTTCTAGTGCCACTAATTACAAGCACAAACATGGAAATGTAACTTAGGAAAAAGATTAACTCACTCCATAATCGGTAGGTCTAATCGAAATAGTCCTTCGGATGGACGATCTCGGGTCCCTCGTCACCTAAACAAGATGAAATACCTAAAATGAGTCTTTCATAAAACTTCTATTCTTGAAGATCTTAAACTTCTCTTAAAATCGCGGTAAAATCGTATAAGGGGAAATTCCAACTTAAAATGGCCATAACTTGCTCATTTTAACTCGGAATTTCGCGTATAATTTACTGTTTTCTACCTACTCGAAAAGAGCTACACATTTCTAATCTTATTTTCATAAAACTAGGTCATTTGGGTTCCGAAAAAGCAGCGACCAGATTTGCTACGAATTTGCAAAGTCTTGTTTTCCTTCTTGTAAATATAGCTCTTTTGAAAAGATGAATATTTCAAGTATTTTGTAAACTTTTTGAAAGGTATATACGTATATGTAATGACTCATAACAAATGGATGAAGTAAATGAAGTTGTCTCAATTATTTGTAAACTTTTGAGATTTTATTGGAATATTCATTTTACTTTTGAAAGATCTTGAATTATTTGAGATGAATATTTTTTTTCTAAATTTTCTTTTGTAATTACTTTAAACTCCTAAGATGTGGTTTATTTTCTAAACTTGGATTCAAAAGTAATAAAATGATATTTTTGTTTCTTGTAATGATTCCAAAAGAATTTCTATTTCTTGATGAAAGATAAGTTTTCATAAAACTTTTTATTTATTTAAGAAAAATCATTTCCAAGCATGTTCATGAGTTTTTAAGAATATATTTCCTACTTTTATTTGACAAGAACCTTTAGTTTATGAAAACACTTCCCCATTTATTTTTTATTGAGAAAAAACATTATGTTCATGCATGAATTGAATCAAACTATAGAAATATAAAGGAACATAATAACTTGAAAGATTGAACAAATATGAAAGTAAATCAAGTATTGGGACCTTAGCTTCATCAAGGTATCCCGGACTAAAAAAGACTAGTCCCGAAAGAAAAGAAAAAGAAATTGTTTTGACTTGATGAGGACAAGTCTAAGACTAGAATGACTAGTCTTAAAAACAAATTGGAATAAATAAATTGCAATGAAGTAAATAAATTGCAAAACGATGAGCTTATATGCTCGAAATATATATATATATATACATATATAGCTATATAGATATATTAAATAATAATAAACATAAAGGAAATATAAAGAAACATAAAGGATCATAAAGGAATAGATGAAACAAAAACAAAGTATGAACCTATTGTTGCTTTCTTAACCTTTATGGTTTTAGAAAACACACACTAAGCTCATACTAAGTAGATGAACATAAATAAAACTTGAAAGAATTTTTACCTAAAAGAAGCTAAACTAGGAAGAACTTCTTGAAAGAACTCTTAAGAGATTTTGGGATAGTAACTTTAGTGTAGAAGTGGTATGAAAGAAGTGAAAGTATGAGGGGGTATTTATAGGAAAATGTGGGAGATAATTTGTGTTAATTAAATAAAAAATAAAATAAAATAAAATAAGGGCAATTAGGGTGGTCGGTGCCATTTCCATGCATGGGGAAGACAAAAATATTTTTTTTTTGTTATTTTGTTAATTAAAAGTAAGAAATGAAGGATGTGAAGTTGTATTGGAAATGAAAATGTGTAAGAAATAGATGTATGGTTTGTAAGAGTAGGTTGTAAGAAAAAGTAGAGATAGATGAATAGTGTAGAATAGTAGAAAATAGTGTAATGTAAAAGTAGACATGACAATTTAATGCTGGTAGTAAGAAAATACGCGTATAAAATCGATATCTGATATTTTTAGCTACCGAAAAATTACGAAATTGATATTTTTGGAAATCTCATATTTTTACGAGTCTAACGCTATATTCAGAATATTTTTCCTATTCCGAGCTCCTGGACATGTTTTTTAAGAGTCGTATCCGATTAGGTTCAAAGGACACTCGAATTTCGCAAAATTGAAATTTTTATATAACCTATAGCTATTACGAACTATTATAGCTAACTTTTCCAACTTCGTTTTCTAGGGCTAGAGAAAATGACAATGTCGAACTTAAGCGGTTACGGTAAACTAGGGTTTTGGTTGACTTAAGAATCTGGTTGACTTCTTATTAGGGTTTAGGTCTTTAGTTCGATCACAAAACTTCGGGGGTTTACAGCACCGGCTTTGAAAGCTGTCGGCTTTCAATATACGCCGGCCCTATGCCGTCGGCGTAAATCTCCAGGTAGCTGGTTTTCATTTAATTTTTACGTGAAAATTATTTTTACGTAGCCTTTAATCAGTGTAAGCCGTCTTTACGCTGCCGGCCTATCCATGTTAGCCGCCGGTGTTGAGCGATTACACTACCGGCTTTAAGACAGTGCTGGTACTGTTCATCATCTTCCTCACTAATTCGATTCATATTCTTTAAATTTTACATGTTAAAAACATTACTAAACCGTTCCTAAGTGTTTATATATCTTTTACATAATCAAACAACAACTCTTAATACTTCTATATACATATATATATATATAGATCTCGATTCTTACTAAAACATAGCTAGGGTTTCGAATTTTTACCTCATTGGAGCTCGTTCGATGAATTTCGAAGCTAGTAGTTGTGTTTATTATGTTCCTATGATTATTAGAAGTCAGTTATAATGCTTAGATTTGAAAGAAAATCATTCGAATTACCTCAACTTACCTTTGAACTCGTATTCAAGGGTTTTTAGTATTGTTTTTCCTTTGATCCGAACTTGATTGGTTTGATCCGTTTGTTCTCTGTTTTTGGTTCGTTTTAGTTGTTATTTGGAAGCAATTTCGTTCTGGAAAGTGTGAAAGTTAATGAAGTTTGTTTGTTTCTTCATTATGGTCATTAAACACACATATATATAGAAGAAGGAAAGAAGGGGTTGTGGCTGCTAATTGCTCCGAATTTTCTTCTCTTTTGGCTAAGTTTCTTCTGTTATTTCATTGCAATTAATGAGGAGTTTAGTTGTCATCTTTTGGTTAGTTATTGGGATTGATTTGGTTGACTATTGGTGTGCATTATTTGCTCAAATCCAGCCCTCTCTCCTTCACGTAGCTTTCCCACCGAATTTCCACCGAATTCAACAAATACATATATATATATATATTAGTTAGTTATTTTAATTTAGTTTTAGAATAATTTAACGAGTTATACAGGTACAAATTAGATAATGTTTGGGAATTTTTGTACAAAAATATGTTTATAGAAGTATACAAAACACTTAGATTTTCAAATAATACAATTTTAGGTTTTATATATACGTAGTTAATTAATGGTATAATTTTATCTCCGCGATTAGGATTTCTTAAGCTCATTAGGTCAATTTTTGTTTCAGGCTTCCATAGCTTAAGAAAACTCGATTTAGAACAATAAAGTGATTCGATTATTTATTTGAAGTTCAGATTTTGAGTTATACAACAGTTTATGTTTTCGTTGTGTATTTATAATCCTAACGGTTTATCTTGGGTCATTGTTTTCTGTCTATAAGCGTAAATAATCGTTTACCTAGTATTGTACTTAATACGGAAACTAAACTATATATATATATATATATATCTTTAGTTTTGATACTTATCGTGAAATCTTATTAGTAGCTATTAATACTATCTAGGGATCTTGAATTTATGGTTTAAGTCTAAATATAAGCTCATTACTACTCGTTGTTCCAATCTCGAATCATTATCGAGATAAAAAACAATCATTTAATCTCTTTATTTATATTTTCTATTTAAATCTTATTGTATATCAAGTTTCGTGTTTTAAAGAAATTCTTTATTCAAATTCTAAATTCTTTATCTAACCAAATTTTAGATATTAATCTATTCTTAAACTTTAATTAGAATCTAAATCTATTATCTAGATCACACAATCTATTGTAAGGTCATATACTAATCTGGAAAATTCCCGGGGTTTACATGAATGGTATGTTATGAACTCCCTATATGTATATTAATGATTATATTCTATTAGAAAATATTTTTGAAATTTCTATTTTACAAGATAACATAAGTTCTTGACCTTGTAAGTTCAATTTTTATGTTCTTGACCAACCACACTTGTATTAGAGATTTTCCTTAATAAAAATTTACTTATTCTTGCTAAAATTACTTCTTTATCATATCTATTCCTTATGGTCTTCATTTTTCAACATAAATCCTCATTTTACAAGTGTTTAAATATTGGCTATTCCTGTATCCGAATTTAAAAAAAAAATAGTTTTTAAGTGGTTTCTTTAAGAAAAACTTGTTTGTTACTTTAAAATTTAAGGCTCCATTATTCCTATCCCCTAAGGACTTCATTTCTTTAATAAAACTTCCATTTTGAGTTTGATAAGTAGGTGTTAACATATCCACTTTTCCTAGCTACGAATTTCATGCAATTACCTTAAGATCAAATTTTTCTATCTTGTAAATATTTCTTGTTTAACAATTCCCTCTAAGTATTTGTCACGTCCCGAAGGGTACCATAAATATGGCAGTCTGTCGTACACAATATCAAAGCCTAAGAGTGACCGCCTTAGTCACGCGAAGGCTTCCATATTATGTACAAGGCGTCTAACACATGGAGGAGACACATCGGAGTGATACATTTTATATTGATACAACTTGAGTAACAAAGTAAAGGAAATACATCTCACTATATTTCAAATACAATTCATCCATAGATTTCACTACACAAACTATTACAAGACAATTCATCACACTTAGCTAATATCTTCAAGTATTTTACTTCCCGTTAGAATCCCAAGGTCGTACTCAACTCTAGACATCTCAGTCCCCACGTAGCATTCTTGAGTTAACTTGTTTAATCAAACATCTATTGGGGTATAAGCTACACTAGCTTAGTGAGTAAGAACTTCCAAGATCACATTTATAACACATCATACAAACAAGTGATTAGTCAGACAAGTGATATGCATCAAACATATGGATTCAACAAACATATGACTAGCTGGAAATCATACGTGGATGGACTTGTGCCCTCCATCCCGAGTTAGCAGATTAACGAATCCTACGGTACGACGCCGTTTAAGCTCACGGTCAACTGAACTATAAATTCATTTGAGGATCACGATTAACCGAACTTTACACCGTTTAGGATCACGGGAAACCAAACAAATGCAAATGCTCCATCCCCATCGTGATATGAATGAGTTCAATTTTATCTTCAATTCCGAATAATCAATTATACCAATTCTTTTAAGTGATCAATCAATAATCGCAGACAGTCAATTCTAATCCATATACAAGCAATAGTTAATCACTGGCTTCAATATTCTTATATTCCTTTCTCATATCAACAACAACCATACATAGTTCCCATTCATCCCCATCATGCATATCCATTTTATCTTTACCAAATATCTAGTGTAACTATCATTACAATCACATACAATAAAAGTAATCCGGTGATAAGGAATCGTCAATTTCGGGGTCACCTAAAATGGAAGAAATACCCTAATAAGTATTTCATCACTTAACTAGTCCAACTATCTCATACAAACTATCAAATTCATAATTCTCATCCTAAGCAGGAATTCCAACTTAAAACGGCCATAACTTGGTTGTTTTAACTCGGAATTTACAAAATTATATATCGATTTCTATCTACTTCGAAAGATCTATCTAATTCTAATATTATTTTCATGTTTTGAAAAATTTTGGGTCACGAAACAAAAAGATCAGTTCTGATCAGAAATAATTTCCAATTTCGAAAAATAGTTTTGCAAATGTTTGAAATGTTTCTTATAAATCAATTATACATGTAATATTAATGATTTCCTATCATGAATGACATGTTATGAGTTTAATGTATGCATGATCTTGATGGTATTTACTAAAAGAAAATTTTAAAACTCTTTATTTTGCAAGACTTCAAGAATAACTACTTTTAAGAATACTAGTTTCCTAACTTTGATAACTCACTCGTGTTTTGGGATTAATTCTTAAGAATTTCTAGTTATCTAGGTTAGAATTGAATCTTCATCATATCTATTACTTAAGACCTTCATTTCTACATAAAATTTCCATTTTACACTTTGTAACATATTTTCAAGTAGGGTTGATTCCAAAATCCGAATTTTGTAAAAATTTTTGTGGTGATTCCTTTAAGTAAAAATCATTTGATACTTGGAAAATTAAGGCTACCATACCTAGCCACTAAGGATCATTTCTTTAATAAAATTTCTATTTTGAGTTTGGAAAGTAAGTGTTTTCATGCCATTACTCCTTTACGAATTTCTTAAAATGACAAACAACTCAATTTTTCCTACTTTATTTCTACAAATGCATCACGTATATATGTGATACCTATAAGCTATTGTTTGAAGGTTATGAGATGATCTATCTATATGTATACATATAGTACCAAGAATTCTTTTCGAAAACTTTTACTTTGTAAAACTTTGAATTTTACTAGACTTAAGAAAAAATAGTTTTTCTTCTTGTAAAATCATACTTTCTTTTATCAAAACTCAACCTTGATGACCTATATAACCATCACCTTCATTATTTCAATAAAAACCCTTTTTGGGGTTAGAAAGTAGATGTTTAAATAGGTATTTTGGCTAAGTACGAATTTTACAAATTTTTAAGAATGAAAACATTGTTTAACTTATATGGAAACCATTTGTTGTTCTAAGGTTATATTTTGATAAACCTCTCTTATCCTTATCAAAACTTGGTCTTTGTTATATATATCTAGGACTTCCATTTTCCTATAAAAATTATCATTTTGGCATTTGGAAATAGGTGTTTAAATGGTGGCTATTTTCAAATCCGAATTTTGAAAAATTCATTTGAGTTTGTTTTCTTTGTAAAACTCATTTAGTCTTTCAAAAACCATTTCCTAAAAACTACCCCTTAAGGCTTCCATTTCTTTAATAAAAATCTTGTTTTGAAGTTGCAAAATGGGTTTTCAAAATTGGTCTTGGTTGAGATCCGAATTTACCAAATTTATTTTTGGACATATCTTTGATAAAATCCATCTAGATTAGGAAAAATCATCCTTTAGATATCCTATCTTAAGAGCCTTCCATTTCTTAAATAAAAACTTCATTTTTGAGTTGTAAAACATGTTTTAAACTATGCCTTGGCAAAATCCGAAGATAGAATTTTGTTTTGAAAATTAATCTTTGAAAATCATCTTTGAACCATAAAATGAAGTTTTGATGAATATATACATTAAGCCTTCATTATCTCAAGTAAATTCATTTTGACACTTGGAAAGTGGTTTTTAAATAGGGGTCTTGCCTAAATACGAATTTCACCATTTTTGTTTGAGTTCAAACCAAGATCTACACTTAATATGAATATAAATATAAAAGAAATCCATGGTAGTAAACTATAAATTCATAGATCTAAACTTTACTCATCAAAATCATTCATCATGTTATCTATTCCCTAGGCCCTTCATTTTTAAATGAAAAATACATTTTGAAGTTGAAAAATAAACTTTTCTAATATGTTTCACTTTTTATCGAATTTTCAAAAACGATTTTTATTGAAAATAAAATAGATCTTGAGCTTTCTAAAACTTTCCTACTATCATCATGATACTACAAGTTATTTATGAATAAAACCACAAAGTCTAATATTAATGAACTCAAAACAATAGATCTAGTTTACTACTAGTTATAAATGCATGACACTATGATGGTTATGTGGATGATGAATATATGCATAAATCATAAGCAATAACCACATAACTTGAAAAAAAAACAACAGATAATAGTAAAAATAACTCATATAACAAGATCTAAAAACATAAACAAAATCAAAGTACAAAAAAAGTTAGATCTACTAATATAAACTTTTAGCAAGAAAAATAATAATAATAGAGAGTACTCATGGATAAAAGGAGTCATTTCATTTGGCATCATCATCCTTAGCTTTTAAGCTTATGGAAAGTCATTTGATGCATGAAACTTACTATACTTTACCTATATCACCTATAGAGCTTTGGACAAGAGTTTTATCCAAGAATCTTGAAAAAATATGTGTGGGAGCTCTAGAAGATGGGGGCAGCAAGGTTTACTTGTGAGAACAAGAGACAAATGAAGAAGAAAGAGAGGAAAGAGAGAGTAAATGGTGTAGGGTTTCAAAGGATGAAAGAAGTAAATGAGGCATTAAATGGAGAGAGAGGAGTGAATTAAAGAAAGAAAAAAAATAAAACAAGGGCAGCAAATTGGGTGTGCATGAAAGTAGAGAGGAGAGAGGGAGGGAATTGGTTGGTTTTTCATTGAAATTGAAATGTGTAATAAATGTGTATGTGTTGCTTCTTTAATAAGGATTGGAATAGATTTATTTTAATCAAATTGGGAGTAAATCAAAGGAAAGGGTAGCAAAAAGAAGTCAAATTTTCTGCCATGAAGTGGTGGAATAAAGTGTAGAAAGATTGAAGTGAAAAAGAAGTGATATGTGAAAGGTACTATTAAAAGTATGGATTGTAAGAGTACTTTTAATAATAATAAAATAAAATAAAAATAGAAAATTCATTCCAAATATTTGTAGCAGATTTTTCATAATTAAAATAAGATAATTAATTTAATTTATTTTAGTGAATTATCAATAAGTTACCAGTATAATAGGTAATAATGTGAAAATAGGTTTTCAAAATGTGCTCATTTTTCATCCGAATTTACAAAAGTTTGTTTTATAGAACCAAGTTGTTTGAGCTTTTTGGCTCATATCCATAATACCTAACTTCTAGAAGTAATAACATTCATTTACATAAGACAAGATATTTATGACCATTTACTCATCCTAAACATAATAAATACTAAGATCTACAATGTCATGTAAAGGAATAAATGTTTAAGAGCTAGATTAAGTGTGTTGATCATGTTATTTGCATGAAATGGGATATACTACTTATGACAATGGTGCAGTAGTAAGATTCCTATATGAACTCATCACTACATGAATGTATGTTATGATTATGAGGAAAACACAAGCTTTAAAACACAAGATCCACAACTTGTGATGGCTTGATTTCATGTTCTAGTAGTTTCATATCCCTAGCATGAAGCTCATGGGGATTTTTTGTGAATCTACACATGAATGATCTAGCCATTACATGTTTTTGTGGTAGAAAAGTTTAGATCTATACTATTTAGGCTTCGGGATTGTGTGAGAGTGTAGAGGGAGGGGAGTGTTAACAAAAGGGAGAGAAAAGAGGGAGACAGTTTTTGTAAATTTTGTAAAAGTGAAAGTGAAGAAAGAGAGTGAAGGCATAAAACATTATTTATAGTAAGTTGAATTACGGTTTGTGTTGATTAAATAAAGAAGGAAAAATAAAACAATTGAGAGAAAAATAGGGAGGGGTGCATCGGCTATGGGGAGGAAGAGAGGGGAGAAAAATAATTTTTGTAAAATTTTCAAATTAAAATGTGTTGGAAAAGTAATTGTAAGGAAGGTTATGTAATAACGTATGGTTTAGTTGTAAGATGTAGAAAAGTTATGGTTTGTGAGTGTGAGTAGGGTATGGGCTTGTACTTGTGAATAGTAATGAATAGCTGATAAGACCATTAAGTTACCGGTTAGTAAAGAAAATACGATAAAAGGCTATAACTGTAATTTTTATAAACCGAAAAAATTATAATAAATATATTTTTGAATTCCTTATGAAATTCAGTCTTAATGAATATTCTAAATTTTTTCAGTTCCGAGTGCCGAGGCTGGTTTTCGAACGGATCTCGATCTGGTTGAAACAGATAATGTCCCAAAAACTGAACTTTTAAGTTTCGTTATATTCTTTGGAACTATAATATATATTAAGTGCTTTAGGGTTTCTAGGTTTCTTGTTAACCTAGCTATTCCGGTTTAGGGTTTTAGTTCCTGATTCGGATTTCAAAGTCAAGCTTGGTTACAGGAAAACCGAGGCTTACAACTACCCACCTTAAACAGAGTTTTGTCCTCAAACAATTGACCCTTTGTTTCTCAAATAACTCAGGGCACTTCCTTTGAATTTCCTCTTGGTTTTCAACTTCCTCGAAGGTATGATTTTTTTATAACACCTTCACATACGGATTTCTTTATTCCGTAGCTTTTGAGTTTTCTTATCCAAAATTTTTACGGAGTTCTTGTAGGTGAGATTTTCTTTTGACTGAATGGGTTCCAACTCCAATACCTTTTTGAGGTCTGGTACATATTTCCTTAGCACCGATACATGGAACACTTTATGGACTCCTGATAAATTTGGTGGCAAAGCTAGCCAGTATGCTAGATCTCTGGCTCTTTCTAAGATTTCGAAGTGTCCAATATATCTCGGGCTCAACTTTCCTTGTGTACGCATTCTCCTTATACTATTGATCGGATTTATCTTCAGATACACATGGTCACCCATTTTAAGTTCGAGTTCCCTTCTTTTCAAGTCTGCCCAACTCTTTTATCTATCCTGGCCTTCTTTCATTTTTCGTTGAATGATTATTACCTTATCGACCGCCTCTTGCACTAACTCTGGTTAGATAGCAAGCTTTTCCACATCATCCCAAAACAGAGGGGAACTACAATGCCATCCATATAAGGCTTCGTAGGGTGGCATCTAGATGGTTGAGTGATAGCTGTTATTGTAAGCAAACTCAATGAGGGTATATGGTTATCCCAGTTCCCTTTAAATTCCAAGACACAAGGCTCTTAACATGTCTTCCAAGGTTTGTATTCTGCTCAGACTGTCCATCTGTCTGAGAGTGGTATGCAGTACTGAAGTGCAACTTTGTCCCCAAACTCTTTTGTAGGCTTATCCAGAACTTGGACACGAATCTTGGGTCCATATCTGAAATGATTCCTGCTGGTATGCTGTGTAGCCGTACAATCTCTCGAATGTAGATCTTAGCTAACTTGTCCATTGAATATGTCATATTAATAGGTAAGAAGTGAGCTGACTTAGTTAACCGATCCATTATTACTCATACTGCGTCATTGCCCAAGGAAGTCTTTGGAAACCTGCACACAAAGTCCATGGATATCTGATCCCAATTCCATTTAAGGATGGGTAAAGGCTTCAATAATCCTCCTGGCATTTGGTGTTCTACTTTCACTTGTTGGCAAACTGGGCACTTCATTACGTAATCTGCTATATCCTTTTTCATGCCATTCCACCAATAGTGGCTTTTCAAATCCTGGTACATCTTGGTACCTCCATGATGCATAGTATAACCATAGTTGTGGGCTTCACTCATTATCTCTTTTCTTAAATCCCCTTCTTCGGGCACACATAATTTGCCCTTCATCCTGACCACATCTTCATCATCTACCGAAAAGTCTAGGTATTTTCCTTCTTGAGTTTCCTTTCTAATCCTTTGTATTATTTCATCATACCTTTGGGCTTCTTTGATCCTTTCAATCAAGGTTGGTTCCAATACCAAATTAGCTATTTGAAGCTCTACATTTTGGTCTATGAACTCGATTCTCAACGTCTCAAAATCTCTGATTAGATCTCTTTAACTTGTGGTTAAAGTGGCTACTTCTTCATAATTTTTCCAACTTAGAGAATCTGCAACTGCATTCACTTTCACTGGACAGTAATTTATTCCCAAATCATAGTCCTTCATCAGTTCCAACCATCTTCTTTGCCTCATGTTTAGTTCCATCTGTGTGCATAAATACTTAAGACTTTTGTGATCCATGTATACTTCACACCTTTGTCCATACAGATAATGTCTCCAAAGTTTTAAGGCAAAAACGACTGCAGCCAATTCCAGATCATGCGTAGGATGGTTCTATTCGAGAGGTTTTAACTATCGAGAGGCATAGGCAATAACCTTCCCTTCTTGCATTAGTACACATCCAAGGCCATTCCTTGAAGCATCACTATGCACCGTATAAGACTTTTCCGGGTCTGGCAAAACTAAGATTGGTATCGATACCAACAGTTGTTTCAACTCTTGAAAACTTTGTTCTCGTTTATCCGTCCAAATAAACTTTTCGCTCTTCTGCATCAACTGAGTCAGGGGCTTAGCTATCTTCGAAAAATCCTTCACAAACTTGTGATAATAGCCATCCAATCCTAGGAAACTTCTCACTTCGGTAACTGTTTGTGGTTGTTCCAATCCACTACAACCTTAATCTTTTTTGGATCAATTGATATCCCTTCTCCTGTTACAACATGTACAAGAAAAGATATTTTGTCCAACCAAAAGTCACATTTAGATAATTTGGCGTACAACTTGTTTTCCCTCAAAGTTTGTAACACCATCCAAAGAAGTTCCTCATGTTGTTCTTTATTCTTAGAGTATATCAAAATATCATCAATAAAAACTATTACACACTTATCCAAAAGTGGCCTCTAGACCCTGTTCATAAATCCATAAATGCAGCTAGTGCATTGGTCAGGCTAAATGACATTACCAGAAATTCGTAATGTCCATAATGGGTACGAAAAGCTGTCTTTGGTACATCCTCAAGCTTTATTCTTAATTGATGATAGCCTGAACGTAGATCAATGTGTGAGAACACACATGCTCTTTGGAGCTGATCAAACAAATCATCTATCCTTGGTAAGGGGTATCGATTCTTGACTGTAACTTTGTTTAGCTCACGATAATCGATACATAATCTCATGGATCCATCTTTCTTCTTTATAAATAGAACAGGTGCGCCCCATGGCAACACGCTTGGTCTTATGAATTTTTGATCTAAGAGTTGCTGTAATTGGGTCTTTAGCTCCTTTAACTCAGCCGGTGCCATCTGGTATGGTGCCTTATATATTGGTTCGATATTTGGAGGCAAAAAATTTTCAAAATCAATTTCTCTTTTCGGAGGTAACCCAAGTAATACTTCCGGAAACACATCTAAATACTCATTCACCACTGTTATATCCTTTTCCTCTCGAGTTTCCTCCTTATCCAACATACCTTCGATAGGTACTACCTCTGTCTTCCATCATCAACTCAAAAGAATTTAATCTAAGTTTTATTGGAACTGTGGTTTCTCCAACAAACTCTCCTCCTTTTCCTAATTGATCATTGAAGTTCACTATTCTCTTTTGGTAATCCACTACAGCTTTAACTTTGCTCAGCCTGTTCATGCCAAGTATAACTTTATACTTATTCATCTCCAACACTATCAAATCGCTCCTAGATTGATGCCCTTGGATCTGCAATAGAAAACCCCTTATCATTTCTTGGGTTGACACGACACTTCTTGTGGGAGTTTTAATTCTCAGACTAGCGGAAGTTATAGCTATAGGTAAACCAAGTCGTCCAGCCAAACTAGTGGTGATAAATGAGTAGGTCGTTCCCGTGTCAAACAAAACTTAAGCCTCAATTTCATTCGCCCGTATGTGCCTTGTGTTCAACAAACGTCTATCACTATTCGATCCTAGATCGCTTACACAACTTGTTTATCCTAAACTTAGAGTTTTAAATTTTTACAAGTTTTAAGGTTTTACAATAATTGGTAAATAAGGAAATTTTAACTCTTAAGAGGGTTTCGCGGCTAACCTGTGACTAAGCTGACATCATCACTACTAACATAGTTCACAGCTGCCAGTTCCACTTCCTCATCATCGTCTTCTTCAACCATCCACTGGCCCTCAAAATTGTAGAGTCTCATCCCATGCATAGCTGATGCTGTACGGTTTCCACTTCTACTTCCAGATCTCATAGTGCTTGGATTGCCTAGTGTTCCGAAAGATCGGGCTACCACACTCTTCCTCTGCGAGGATTTTGTGGCCAGATACCCTTTTTCTTTATAGATAAAGCAGGTCACTGCCATTTTCTTTGGACATGCATAGACCATGTGACCAGATTCGCCACAATAGTAACACTTGTTCCTTAGCTGCGGACACTGTCTAGGGTAATGGGCCTCTTTACACTTCCATTAAGTGATATTGGCCTTTGACTGAGTCTGTCACACCCCAAAGGGTACCCAAAACACGACAGTCCACCACACTCAATATTTAAACCTAAGTATGACAACTTTAGTCATCCTATAAATTTACATATCGGGTGTAAGGTGTACTTGCAGGACTTTAGGATCACAGTTTGAATCAAATAGTTTAAAGAAGGCATACATTAGCATTAAGAATAGAAATCACAACGAAACAAATAAGTAAAGTCTTTACAAAAGTCAAGGGGGCATACCCCCATCAAAATAATAATGGAAGCCTATCCGGTCTAAACCATATTATAATCATTAGGGTTTATGTTAAAGAGATTTTTTTCTAGAAGTCCACACCTCTAACTAGGTCCCGACTTCTTCAAAAGCTCCTTCATCCAAAAGATACCCTGTGAAATGTGTTCTCTCGGAACAACCAAAAATAGGAAGACCATAACAAAACTATCGGGTGTAAGCTACAGGCTTAGTGAGATTCAATTCCAAATATTCAATACTCAACAATAGTATATGATAGTCAAGTCATTAGCAACCATATGAATGCACAAGCATATGAGCATACAATACATAAGACCATCCGGCAATCTTATGTTGAATGGATTTACGCCCTCCATTCGGGGTTAGGTATTTCAGGCCCATACGACCATCATTTAAATACTTCTCCCTCCTTATTATGGTTGACACAGGTGCCCATCCACCATGTTTAAATTTTTACTGTGGTTATATAGGTGCCCACCCATGCACTTTTCAATTCCGGCCCATCCGCCAACAACCGAGTTACCGCCCCTCGTTGCCGAATTACTATGCCTTCTTCCCACAAAGGTATAATAACTCATGCAATGTGACTCACTACGTGATATGCATGTACATTTTATTCATATAATCGTGGCATATTAATTAGGCAGATTAAGTACAATCATAGAGAATTTCAGACAACCCAAATCTATACTAGCTCATATAATAATTTATCAACAAATCTCGTCTCGATATACTTATCATTCATTCAACCAAGATTATGTCACAATCATCGTAATTTTATCTTTTCCTAATTCTAATGCCACTACGATTACAAGCACATACATGAGCACAACTATTTAAGAAATGAACTCACTCAGCCATGGAGAGAAATCCACTAGTCGTAGTAGTCATCGAGGAGTGGAAATCCATCCTCTAATTCACCTAAGTACAAGGAATACTCGAAATGAGTATTTCTTATAAGGTTCTAATAACTTAACAATTCTAGCTACTAAGTTCGTCAATTTTCGCATAAGATAAAGTCCTAACTTTAAATGACCATATCTAACTCATTTCAACTCGAAATTGAGCATATAATATATCGATTTCTATCTACTTCGAAAGATCTATCTATTGCTAATATTATTTTAAATTTTTGAAAATATTTGGATCACAAAATAGAGGGATCAGTTCTGTTCGGTCGAAACTTCAATTCCGAAAAACAATTTTGTGAATGTTTGTGATGTTTCTAGCCTATAGTTCAACTATACGTGCAATATTGATGATTTCCTATAATGAATGATATGATATGATATGAACTTGATGCATGCATGCTTTTGACATTATTTACCAAAATAAAAATTAAGAAACTTCTTATTAGTGAAACTCCATAACTTTACACTTCCATGAAAACCAGTTTCCTAACTTTGACTATCTCATTGGTTTTGAAGTTATTTCCTTAAGAAAATCAATTTATCCTTATCTAAATTGAGTCTTCATTATACCTATTACCCAAGCCTTCATTTCTACATAAAAATTTGCATTTTACACTTTGCAAACATGTTTTCAAGTAGGATTTATCCAAAAATCCGAATTTCTTGAAATTAAATTTTTGAATGATTCCTTTAGGAAAAACTTGTTTAATGCATTAAAACTTAAGACTTTAAGATACCTATCACCTAAGGAATCCATTTAACACATAAAACTTCTATTTTGAACTTGGATGATAGGTGTTCTTATGACCTATATTCAAAATTACGAATTTCACATGTTGAGTACTAACTCAAAATTTTCCATCTAGATTCCACTTCTTGTTTTATACATTAATCTCATTGAAACTCATTTCAACTCATAAAAATCACTACTTAACGATATGTATTACCTATACCTTTCATTTTTCACATAAAACATAAGTTTTAAAATTGATAAAAGGGTTTTTAAAATAGGGTCTTGAAATCATACGAATTTGACTTTGAGTATTTCAAACAAAAACTTTTCTTTTTCAAGTTCCTTACTTTATTTCCCTAAGGATCTACCGACTACCACATCTATATACTTCAAACAAAGCCTTCATGAGTATGAATGCATGAAAACATAAATCATCCATAAGATCATAGATGTCAAGCATGGCATAAGCATCTAAAAGCTAGATCTACTACTTATGATGTATGAAATGAAGTTTAAAAGCATGAACATGAAATTTTCATGCTAGATCTCAACTTTACTCCACTTCTATATGCATGATCATGAAGATATCTCAACAAAAACTTAATCAAACATAAGATCTACTCTTGTGATGGCTTGATATTCATGTGGTAGTATTTTCTTGTCCCTAGCAAGTGCTTATGGGGACTTTAAGTGAAAATACTCGTGAATAATCTTGCCATTACAAGATTAAATGGTAGTAAGGCTTAGGAATCATCACCTAAGGTTGGATTTAGTGAAGAAATGAAGAAGATTGAAGCTTGTGTGTGTGTGTGTGTGTGGTAAAGGAGGGCTCACGGCAAGAGGGAAGAAATGGGAGAGTTTGACAAAAATAGTTTTAGAAATGAATAGATCTTTTCGAGTAGGTAGAAATTGGTATATTATATGCGTGATTTCAAGTTGAAATGACTAAGTTATGGCCATTTTAAATTGGAACTCTCCTTTATACGAACTTTGACGTTCTCATGACATTGTTTTGTCAAAATTTAATAAAACCATCAAGAAAATACTCATTGTGGGTATTTTTCTTTGGCTAGGTGGTTCCGAAGAAGAATTGTCACGCCCCGTAGGGTATCCTAAACGTAACAGTCCGCCACATACTAAGTAAGAATCCCGAGTTCCCTAACCGGAGCCTTCAGGAGTCTTAAGTAGATGTAAAGCGTTCCCTTACGACAATAGAATACTTCAACAAATGGAGTTTAACAGTTTAACAGGGCATTCATTAGCCATAGGTAATAAATCAAAACGCATAAATCTTTAAGGTTTACAAAATCTAAGGGGCATTCCCCCGCAAAAGAATAACAGTCTATTACAGTATCCAGAGTCCTTAGTTTCCAATGGAAGTCTATACAAAAGAAATGAATCAAACTTCTATGGGAAACTCCTATCTCCGGTACCTGCGCTGTGGCTTGCCTTGGCCTAAGCCATATAAACTCATGCTGCAAAAGATAAACACTATTGGGGCTAAGCTAACTAGCTTAGTGAGTAATACTTCCTAACGCAATTAAATACAATCACTCAAACAAGTAATTATTCAAGCAAGTGCATGCACCAACAAATGAAATCATCAACATATGACCAACCGAAATCATATGATGGACTTGCGCCCTCCATCCCGGGTTAGCAGATTAACGATTCCTGCGGTACGACGCCGTTACTCACGGTCAACTGATTAAAAGCTCGTTTTATGGATCACGATTAACCTCACATTCGTTTTATATGGGTCACGAAAACCAACCAATGCAAATGCTCCAACCCCATCGTGACATGAATGAACTCAGTTATAGTCGGAGTCGAATAGTCATTAATTCGATTCTTTTAGGTGACCAAATATACCCAGACATTCTTCATATGATTCTAAATAAACAATCAATATCTTAACACCCTTCGATATGCTTTAAGTTCCATTTCACATATCAACAATTCACAACACAAATAATTCCACATACCCCATCATGCTTGTACAATTTCTTTATCTTTGCCTACATCACTAATGCTACTACATACATCACAAGCATTAATTGAAGTGGAAGTAACTCACTCGGCCATGGGTCACCAAAACTCCTTAATAGTAATAATCGGGTGGTAGAGAGTCGTCCTGCTCGGAATCACCTACCAATCAAGAATAATCCTATGAATTCTCCACCATGTAATTAAATCAAACTATACATCTAGACTAGTTGAATTCGGATTTCTCGCTATATTTGGAAGTTCCGACTTAAAACGCCATAACTTGGTCATTTTAACTCGGAATTTCCAAACTTTATATCGATCTTCATCTACTTCGAAAGATCTATCTAATTCAAGTATTAAATCCAAGTTTGAAAATCATAGGGTCACGGAAACAGTGGGATCAGTTCTGTTCCGCAATTGATCCAACTTTGAAAATGTGTTTTGCTTTTGATAAGAAATGTTCCTAGTGAGTGATTTATGCATGAAGGATTTAGGAATGAACTACAAATGTGTATGCTATGTAATGAACTCCATGTGTGCATGGTCATGATGATTTTTTGTAGTAATCAACTTTTAGGAATTCCTAAGTGTTGGGGAAAGTTTCATAAAGGCTAAATCTAAGAGGTTATTCTCCCACATTATACTCCTTAGGGTTTCTTTGGTTTGTAATCTTATAATCTACTTATTATTTAGCTAAGAATAGGTTCTCAAAGTATATAATAGTCATGGCCTCCATTCATGCACAAAATTTCACATTTTTCATTTGGTAAACATGTTTTCAAATAAGCTAGTTGTAAAAATCCGAATTTTCCAAATTTTCTTTTCTTACATTTTTCTTAAGGGAAATCTAGTCTAATGCATTAAAAATTGGGGCTTCAATGTATACATCATCTAAGGACTCCATCTAGCTTATAAAATATCCATTTTAGACTCAAATACTAAGTGTTTATATAGGCATTACACAAAGTTACGAATTTGACTACACATTTAAAGTCAACATTTTTCATCCTAACTTCACCTTTGTTTTCCTTATTTTTATCATGCCTAAACTCATCTAAACTTATGAAAATAATTCCTTCAACATATCTATTACACATACCCTTCATTTTTCTTATGAAATATAAGTTTAAAAATGATTTTGGAGGTCTTTAGGGTAGGGTTTCCATTTCATCCGAATTTTCAACTTTCCATATATAACAAAGTCTTTCCTTTTTCAATGTTCTTGCCATCTATATGTGGAGATATACTATCTAGCATCTCTATACATGAACAAGACCTCATTTTTATGATCAATAAAACACATAAACAAAAATGAACCTATGATCATGCATGTACATAAAGTGGTGGATGTCTAAACCTTAGATCTACTACATATGATGTATATAACATGAGTCTCATGGCATGAACATCAATATAAATACAAGGTCATTACTATATATGCATGAGCAACATGAAATCTTAACAAGATGCATTTAAACACAAGATCCATGTCTTGTGATGGCTTGACATCCTTGTTCATGCATTTCCATATCCCTAGCATGAGCATCATAGGGTTTTGATGAGGAAATACACAAGGTATACCTTTGCCATTACAAGAATAGGAAGAACAAGGCTCACATACACATACCAATGGAGGATCTAAGATAGAAATGGAGAAGCTTGAAGTTGAAAATGCAAGAGGGAGAGGGAGGGGGATGCTCGGCACACAAGGGAAGAAAGGAAGAGAGGTTTTCTCTTTTTCCAATTTTGAATGAGAAGAAAATGAAGAGAGAGAGAGAAAAATAAGTATATATATCAAGTGATTTAGGGTTTAGTTAATTAAAATATAGCAAAATTGATCACAATGAGGGGGAACAAGAGGGGGGAGCGCCGGCCATATGTGTGTGTGTGTGTGTGAGAGTTTTGAAAAAAATGAAATTTGTAATTTAGTAAATGAAAATGTAATAAATGAAATAAATGTAATAATTATTTAAAAGACAAAATTTCTTGGAAAAGAAAATTGAAATGAGTAGTTGTAAGGATGTAAGAATAGGGTATGGGTAGTGTGTAGTGTAGGTTGTACTTGTGAATAGTAGACAAGACATCTACTTTACCGGTTGTTCCGAAAACACGGGAAAAGCTATAACTGTAATCTTTATAGCTCGAAAAATTATGAAATTGATATTTTTGGAATCCTTATAAAATTACGGTTCTAATGAATATTCCGGAATATTTTTCTGAATCCGTGGCCCGGGGCACGCTTTTCCGTAATTGGGCTCGGGAAGGCCCGGAATTGAAAAATTCCCGAATTTAAAATTGTCAAAGGTTTGAAATGTACTTAGGAACAACAATTCACTTTCATTTACTCCATAATATTTATTTTACTATGAAACCGAAGGAAAGCCGGATTTAGGGTTCCTAGGCTACATTTACTAAACTCAATCTGATTGGGTTAGGGTTTTGTTTCCCACTCCTGGGGTTTTCTAGCTACTGAGAATTCCCGGGGTTTACAACCTCCCCACCTTAAATAAAGTTTTGTCCTCAAAACGGAACTGACGTACCTTTTCCTTCAAATATCTCGGGGTACTTTCTCCGGATTTCATCCTCCGTTTCCCAGGTTGCCTCTTCATAAGCATGATTCCTCCATAATACTTTCACGTAGTGAATGTCTTTGTTTCGTAGCTTTTGAGTTTTCTTATCCAATATCTTTACTGGGTGTTCTTCATAGGTCAGGTTTTCCCTCAACTGGATTGGCTCCAATTCCAGAATCCTCTCTGGGTCGGCCACATATCTCCTCAAACTGACACATGAAACACATTGTGAATCCCGGACAAATTAGGTAGGGCTAGCCGATACGCCAGGTCTCCGACTCTTTCCAAAATCTCAAAGGTCCAATGTATCTCGGGCTTAATTTCCCTTGTGTACGCATCTCTTGATACTTTTGATCGGGTTTATCTTCAGGTACACATGATCGCCCACTTTAAATTCAAGCTCTCGTCTTTTCAAGTCTGCCCAGCTCTTTTGTCGATCCTGGGCTTCCTTCATCTTCCGCTGAATCAACCTCACTTTATCTGCGGCTTCCTGTACCAATTCCGGCCCAATTGCTACCTTTTCCACCTCATCCCAAAACAAAGGGGACCTACATCGCCGTCCATATAAGGCTTCATACGGAGGCATCTGGATAGTGGAGTGATAGCTGTTATTATAGGCAAACTCGATTAGGTGAACATGATTCCCAATTCCCTTTGAATTCCAGGGTACATGCCCTTAACATGTCTTCAAGGGTTTGGATCGTTCGCTCAGACTGTCCGTCGGTCTGAGGATGGTAAGCCGTACTGAAATGCAATTTAGTACCCAAGCTCTTCTGCAAGCTTGTCCAAAACTTGGACACAAATCTCGGGTCTCTATCCGAGATGATCCCTGCAGGTATGCCATGTAATCTTACTATCTCTCTGATATAAATCTTGGCTAACTTTTCCATTGAATAGGTCATATTTATGGGTAGGAAATGCGCCGACTTAGTTAACCGATCCACTATTACCCATATTGCATCACAGCCCGATGGAGTCTTTGGGAAGCCACAAACAAAATCCATGGATATTTGATCCCACTTCCATTCCGGAATAGGTAAGGGCTTTAGCATTCCGCCCGGTCTCTGGTGCTCTACCTTCACCTGTTGGCATACTGCGCACTTCATTACATAATCTGCCACGTCTCGCTTCATTCCATTCCACCAATAGCAACTCTTCAAATCTTGGTACATTTTGGTGCCTCCCGGATGCATGGTATACCCGGAGTTATGCGCTTCACCCATTATCTCCTTCTTCAACTCCTCATCCTCTGGTACGCACAGCCTTCCGTTCATCCGGATCACGTCTTCCTCATCCACGGCAAAGTCAAGGTATTTCCCCGCTTGGGTTTCCCTTTTTATCCTTTGTATCACCTCGTCGTACCTCTGTGCTTCTTTGATTCTTTCCACGAGGGTGGGTTCTAGCACCAAGTTAGATATCTCCAGCTCAGCACTTCGATCTGTGAACTCGATCCTTAACTTCTCAAATTCCTTAATCAATTCCTTCTGGCTTGTAATCAAAGCGGCTACCTCTCCATGATTCTTCCGACTTAGGGCGTCTGCGACTGCATTCACTCTTCCTGGACAGTAATTTATTCCCAGGTCATAATCTTTTATTAATTCCAACCATCTCCTTTGCCGCATGTTTAACTCCTTCTGTGTGAACAGGTATTTAAGGCTTTTATGATCGGTATATATCTCACACCGTTGCCCATACAAGTAATGTCGCCATAACTTCAAGGCAAAGACAACTGCAGCTAGCTCCAAGTCATGCGTAGGGTAGTTCTGCTCATGCGGTCTCAATTGCCGAGAAGCATACGCAATGACCTTCCGTTCTTGCATCAAGACGCATCCAAGACCATTTCTCGAAGCATCACTATGTACCGTGTAAGACTTTTCCGGATCTGGTAAAACCAAAATCGGTGCCGAGACCAGTCGTCGCTTTAGTTCCTGGAAACTTTGTTCTCTCTTGTCTGTCCAAATGAATTTTTCGTTCTTTTGAGTCAATTGAGTCAACGGCTTAGCTATCTTTGAAAAATCCTTCACAAATTTGCGATAATAGCCAGCCAATCCCAAGAAACTCCTTACTTCAGTAACGGTTTGTGGTGGCTTCCAATCCACTATTGCTTTGATCTTTTCGGGATCAACTGATATCCCATCTCCCGTTACCACATGTCCGAGGAAGGATATCCGGTCTAACCAAAAGTCACACTTGGACAGCTTGGCGTACAGCTTGTTATCTCGTAAGGTTTGCAATGCCAAACGGAGATGCTCTTCATGTTGCTCTCTGGTCTTTGAATATATGAGGATGTCATCAATAAAGACTATTACACATTTATCCAAAAGCGGCTTATAGACTCTATTCATTAAGTCCATGAATGCAGCCGGTGCATTCGTCAGTCCAAATGACATTACCAAAAACTCGTAGTGCCCATAACGAGTACGAAAAGCTGTCTTAGGCACATCCTCAGGCTTAATCCTTAGCTGATGATACCCCGAACGTAAGTCAATACGTGAGAACACACAAGCTCCTTGTAGCTGGTCAAATAAATCGTCGATTCTTGGTAAGGGATATCGGTTTTTGACAGTCACCTTATTCAGTTCCCGGTAGTCTATACACAACCTCATCGATCCGTCCTTCTTCTTCACAAACAAAACGGGTGCGCCCCATGGCGATACACTTGGTCTAATAAATTTCTGGTCTAGGAGCTCCTGTAGCTGCGTCTTTAGCTCTTTCAGCTCAGCCGGTGCCATCCGATATGGCGCTTTGGATATTGGTTCGGTATTTGGAGCCAACACAATCTCAAAGTCGATCTCTCTCCTTGGCGGTAACCCCGGCAAAATTTCTGGGAACACATCCAAGTATTCATTCACCACTGGAATATCCTTTTCCTCACGGTTTCCCCCTTCATCCAAGACGTCCTCAATCGGTATCATTTCCTCATCCTCCATCATCAGCTCGAATGAGCTTAGATCAATCCTTCTCGGGACTAAGGCCTCTCCCATAAATTCTACTTTCGCTCCCGATTGATCATAAAAACATACAGTCCTCTTTTGGCAATCCACTATTGCCTTTACTTTACTTAACCAATTCATCCCGAGGATAACTTCGTATTTATTCATTTCTAGCACAATTAGATCACTTTTGGAGTGGTGATCATGGATTTCCAATGGACAGTCTTTTATTAGATCTCGGGTTGTCACCACGCTCCCCGTGGGGGTCTTAATCCTCAAGCTAACCATGGTTGTGGCTATGGGCAATCCGAGTCGGGTTGCCAAACTATTTGTGATGAACGAGTGGGTCGCTCCCGTGTCAAACAAGGCATAGGCTTCCACGTTATTTACTTGTATATGTCCTGAGGTCACAAACACCCATCACATATGAACCTTAAAATACTCGTAAGGCTATCCATAAAGGGTCTCTACTTCCAGCTTTCCATAATATATACAATTTCATTTAAACAGCAATCAATTTAAACAACTTAATTTCAACTTAGGAGGGGTTTCTGTTACTAACCTGTCACCAGGCCACCATCAGAACTCTCGCTTGGATCCAAAGCTGCCAACTCTACGTCCTCATCTTCGTCTTCTTCCACCATCCATTGGCCTTCTAAGTTGTATAGCCTCATCCCGTGCATCGCGGAAGCTGCTCGACTTCCGCTCTTGTTACCAGACCTCAAGGGGTTAGCATTGCTCGAGGCTCCGAAGGGTCGGGCGGTCACGCTCTTTCGCTGTGAACACTCGGAAGCTAAGTGCCCTTTCTCTTTGCAAATAAAGCAAGTTACTGCCAGCTTCTTTGGGCATGTAAAAACCATGTGGCCAGCATCGCCACAAAAATAGCACTTGTTCCGCAACTGCGGGCATTGCCTAGGTGCATGTGTTCCCTTACATTTCCAACATGTGACGTTGGCTTTGAATTGGGTTGGCTTGCCGCTAGACTCCTCTTTAAACCCTTGGTACGGCCTGTACCGTTTACCCTTGAATCCTGAGCTCGAGGCATCAAACGGCCTCTTCCCGAATACTCTCTTTTCGGGCTCCTGATACTTTCTTTTCCTAGCCCCTTCAATGACTCGAGCCTTTTCTACCATCTCGGGATAGGTTCTTACCCAAACTCTTCTAGCTTGATCCGCAGTTCTTCGTCCAAGCCTCCCAGGAATACCTGCTTCTTTAATTCCTCACTATCCCTGAAAGATTCAGGAGCATATTGCAGCAGGTGAACAAATTCAGTTTCATATTGCTCTACCGTTCTCCCTTTCTGCTTTACATGAAGGAAGTCCGCACTATACTTCACCCTCAAGCTAGAGGGAAAGTAATTATTCAAGAATTCCCGGCGGAAGGTTTCCCAGGTGGCCGGGGAGGTCAAATTCCTTCTCTTGGAGTCCCACCAGACTCGAGCATTGTATCTTAACATGTACGTCCCATATTCTAGCTGCAAGTAAGGTGGAATCTCGTATGCAGCAAAAGAACGTTCCACTTGGGCCAGCCAATCCTCAGCTTCATCCGGCTTACCGAATGCCCCATCAAAGTACCTGTTGCTCTTAATGAAGTCCGGTAAAGAGCTTCGGTGGGGTCTCCTGTATGGTGGGGGTGGCGGCAACCGCACATTATAGGAGTGTTCCTCCTGTGGAGCAGGTGCTTCCGCAGTCA
Source organism: Combretum micranthum (assembly GCA_024138025.1). Classification (NCBI taxonomy): domain Eukaryota; kingdom Viridiplantae; phylum Streptophyta; class Magnoliopsida; order Myrtales; family Combretaceae; genus Combretum; species Combretum micranthum. Next base: position 35,165 of record JAMXBD010003342.1, read on the forward strand.
TTTCCCGATGATCTGCGGGCGGCGGATGTGGTGCTGAATCCCGAGCACTCTGACTTGGGGGTGGGTTCCGCACCGGATTCTGATTCTGGATAAAGGTGTTCAGGAGATTGGCCAACTGCCCAATCGCGTTTAGCACATCGCCCTGTTGGTTTTGGGGTGCTACTCCTTGGGGGTCAGGTTGCTGTATAGCCGGTTGATCGGCTTCATTAGGGTTAGACCCTTGTCCTTGGTTCCGAGTTCGTCGGTTTCGTCTGCTTACACAATGTTTAATGGAGTTTTAGCATATATAGGGTTTTTAGGTTTCAAAGGAATAGGATTAATAACAAGCTCAGAAGTTGCGAAAGTCTGAAATTTAAACTCAGAAGGAAAGGAATACATAATTCCATAAAGTCATAAGATGAGTCAAACATCAAACCGAAAAGGAAACAAGAAATGATTAAAAGAACCACAAGGGAAATAAAAGAATCCACACACAATGTAACTAATTGATATTTCACCACAAAAATGCAAATGAGTGGATGCTTATGCAACCTATATGCAGTTAATGCTCTCTTATGTATCAAGACTAGAATGCATGCTTTTCACAATCCCATTTCTTTAAAACAAAAGTGATCCTTTTCATTTCTTTAGCGAGCCAAACAAATATTACATCAACTTTTAGCTCCCATAATTTGGCTAGCTAAGCTTCCTTCCTAGTCTAATCAATTTCCCTATTCCCGAAAACATGTCAAAATACAGGGAAAAAGAACAACAAAACACTAACTATCCTGAAATCCTAAGGCAATTTGGCATCCCGCATTGCCTACTACAAAATAAGAAAATCAGGATTCCGCTTGGACTTTATGGGTTCGCTAACATCCCGGTCTCTAATCATCACTAGAGCTGTCGGGGGTCGGGCTAGGAAGTCGTCCCCTGCTGGTAGAACCACCATCGTCCTGTCGGACGAACAAGCTAAGATACTCCCTGGTGGTCATCCTCCGCTTCCTAGCGGGTCGAACTAGAGGCTCCTGATCCTCACTTTCTTCTTCCTCTTCTTCTTCTTCTTCAGTCCCTTGCCCCTCATGCGGGCTTACTTCTTCCTCCTCTCCTCTCATCTCGGGCTCACCTAGGCGGTTCACCTCTACTTCAGGTTCTCTCACGGGCTCATCTGCCACATTCTCTGTCTCCATAGGCACTGGGGCCTCGGGTTCTACTACTGCTAGGTCAAGCACAGGTGGGTTCTCACCCTCCACATACACATCTCTCCATAGCCTGGAATCTACCTCGGGTTCTACCCTCCCGCTCTCTGGTATCTCCAACATCCGGTTAAAATCCCATATAATTTGATCGGGCTCTGGGTTTACTTGCACCTCTGGTTCAACAGGCGGGGTAGGGGTCCTAGGTACCTCATTTTGTTCCCAGTTCGGATCCTCCTCGGGATCCTCCTCCTCCTCCTCTTCTTCTTCCTCTTCAATCACAGGTGCTCCATTCAGCTGCATACCTATATCCATAGCTGGAGGTGGAGCAATTACCCGGGGGGGAGGATGTCCAGATAGATTGCATGCCAGGTGATATGATTCCATGCATCAGCTATGTTCCAGTCATGGTGATCAAACAAGTTATCATGAGCATAAACATATAGGGGTCCTATGGGGATCCATACCCTAAAATCTGGAGGGGTTCGGTTTCCTCCACTTTTCAAGATAAACGTGGCTTCTCTTGTCATGGGCTCACGCCCGTAATCAACCATGATCCTCTCTAATGTGTAGATGGTCTCTAACTTCGTCCAGCTCCTTCTTCCCATAGGATCATAACTCAATTGATCCACTACTGAGGCCCATCGGGTATATCTCAGCCCATCCTTCCATAACCTGTACATTTCCCCTAGGGTCCGGGGATGTCGGGCCAAAGCAAAATCTTCACATAGTTCTCTCAGCCTCAGTCTATATTCTACCATGGTTTCATCATTCCTTTTCGTAAAATTCCTTGCCCTTTCCCTAGTCTCACCCAGAGAGACCTACATCAAACAATACTACTAATTAGACTCAACCAGAAAACGTTTTTAACTCCATTTAACCTAGTAATTAGATTCCTAGGTCCCGTTTATTTTAATCCTATTGTCTTGTTTTATAACCTGGGCTCTGATACCAACTTAAACTGTCACGCCCCGTAGGGTATCCTAAACGTAACAGTCCGCCACATACTAAGTAAGAATCCCGAGTTCCCTAACCGGAGCCTTCAGGAGTCTTAAGTAGATGTAAAGCGTTCCCTTACGACAATAGAATACTTCAACAAATGGAGTTTAACAGTTTAACAGGGCATTCATTAGCCATAGGTAATAAATCAAAACGCATAAATCTTTAAGGTTTACAAAATCTAAGGGGCATTCCCCCGCAAAAGAATAACAGTCTATTACAGTCATCCAGAGTCCTTAGTTTCCAATGGAAGTCTATACAAAAGAAATGAATCAAACTTCTATGGGAAACTCCTATCTCCGGTACCTGCGCTGTGGCTTGCCTTGGCCTAAGCCATATAAACTCATGCTGCAAAAGATAAACACTATTGGGGCGTAAGCTAACTAGCTTAGTGAGTAATACTTCCATAACGCAATTAAATACAATCACTCAAACAAGTAATTATTCAAGCAAGTGCATGCACCATACAAATGAAATCATCAAACATATGACCAACCGGAAATCATATGTGGATGGACTTGCGCCCTCCATCCCGGGTTAGCAGATTAACGATTCCTGCGGTACGACGCCGTTTAAGCTCACGGTCAACTGATTAAAAGCTCGTTTTATGGATCACGATTAACCTCACATTCGTTTTATGGGTCACGAAAAACCAACCAATGCAAATGCTCCAACCCCATCGTGACATGAATGAACTCAGTTATAGTCGGAGTCGAATAGTCATTAATTCGATTCTTTTAGGTGACCAACAAGTATACCCAGACATTCTTCATATGATTCTAAATAAACAATCAATATCTTAACACCCGGTTTCGATATGCTTTAAGTTCCATTTCACATATCAACAATTCACAACACAAATAATTCCCACATACCCCATCATGCTTGTACAATTTCTTTTATCTTTGCCTACATCACTAATGCTACTACATTACATTCACAAGCATTAATTGAGAGTGGAAGTAACTCACTCGGCCATGGGTCACCAAAACTCCTTAATAGTAATAATCGGGTGGTAGAGAGTCGTCCTGCTCGGAATCACCTACCAATCAAGAATAATCCCTATGAGATTCTCACCATGTAATTAAATCAAACTATACATCTAGACTAGTTGAATTCGGATTTCTCGCTATATTTGGAAGTTCCGACTTAAAACGGCCATAACTTGGTCATTTTAACTCGGAATTTCGCAAACTTTATATCGATCTTCATCTACTTCGAAAGATCTATCTAATTCAAGTATTAAATCCAAGTTTTGAAAATCATAGGGTCACGGAACAGTGGGATCAGTTCTGTTCCGCAATTGATCCAACTTTGAAAATGTGTTTTGCTTTTGATAAGAAATGTTCCTAGTGAGTGATTTATGCATGAAGGATTTAGGAATGAACTACAAATGTGTATGCTATGTAATGAACTCCATGTGTGCATGGTCATGATGATTTTTTGTAGTAATCAACTTTTAGGAATTCCTAAGTGTTGGGGAAAGTTTCATAAAGGCTAAATCTAAGAGGTTATTCTCCCACATTATACTCCTTAGGGTTTCTTTGGTTTGTAATCTTATAATCTACTTATTATTTAGCTAAGAATAGGTTCTCAAAGTATATAATAGTCATGGCCTCCATTCATGCACAAAATTTCACATTTTTCATTTGGTAAACATGTTTTCAAATAAGCTAGTTGTAAAAATCCGAATTTTCCAAATTTTCTTTTCTTACATTTTTCTTAAGGGAAATCTAGTCTAATGCATTAAAAATTGGGGCTTCAATGTATACATCATCTAAGGACTCCATCTAGCTTATAAAATATCCATTTTAGACTCAAATACTAAGTGTTTATATAGGCATTACACAAAGTTACGAATTTGACTACACATTTAAAGTCAACATTTTTCATCCTAACTTCACCTTTGTTTTCCTTATTTTTATCATGCCTAAACTCATCTAAACTTATGAAAATAATTCCTTCAACATATCTATTACACATACCCTTCATTTTTCTTATGAAATATAAGTTTAAAAATGATTTTGGAGGTCTTTAGGGTAGGGTTTCCATTTCATCCGAATTTTCAACTTTCCATATATAACAAAGTCTTTCCTTTTTCAATGTTCTTGCCATCTATATGTGGAGATATACTATCTAGCATCTCTATACATGAACAAGACCTCATTTTTATGATCAATAAAACACATAAACAAAAATGAACCTATGATCATGCATGTACATAAAGTGGTGGATGTCTAAACCTTAGATCTACTACATATGATGTATATAACATGAGTCTCATGGCATGAACATCAATATAAATACAAGGTCATTACTATATATGCATGAGCAACATGAAATCTTAACAAGATGCATTTAAACACAAGATCCATGTCTTGTGATGGCTTGACATCCTTGTTCATGCATTTCCATATCCCTAGCATGAGCATCATAGGGTTTTGATGAGGAAATACACAAGGTATACCTTTGCCATTACAAGAATAGGAAGAACAAGGCTCACATACACATACCAATGGAGGATCTAAGATAGAAATGGAGAAGCTTGAAGTTGAAAATGCAAGAGGGAGAGGGAGGGGGATGCTCGGCACACAAGGGAAGAAAGGAAGAGAGGTTTTCTCTTTTTCCAATTTTGAATGAGAAGAAAATGAAGAGAGAGAGAGAAAAATAAGTATATATATCAAGTGATTTAGGGTTTAGTTAATTAAAATATAGCAAAATTGATCACAATGAGGGGGAACAAGAGGGGGGGAGCGCCGGCCATATGTGTGTGTGTGTGTGTGAGAGTTTTGAAAAAAATGAAATTTGTAATTTAGTAAATGAAAATGTAATAAATGAAATAAATGTAATAATTATTTAAAAGACAAAATTTCTTGGAAAAGAAAATTGAAATGAGTAGTTGTAAGGATGTAAGAATAGGGTATGGGTAGTGTGTAGTGTAGGTTGTACTTGTGAATAGTAGACAAGACATCTACTTTACCGGTTGTTCCGAAAACACGGGAAAAGCTATAACTGTAATCTTTATAGCTCGAAAAATTATGAAATTGATATTTTTGGAATCCTTATAAAATTACGGTTCTAATGAATATTCCGGAATATTTTTCTGAATCCGTGGCCCGGGGCACGCTTTTCCGTAATTGGGCTCGGGAAGGCCCGGAATTGAAAAATTCCCGAATTTAAAATTGTCAAAGGTTTGAAATGTACTTAGGAACAACAATTCACTTTCATTTACTCCATAATATTTATTTTACTATGAAACCGAAGGAAAGCCGGATTTAGGGTTCCTAGGCTACATTTACTAAACTCAATCTGATTGGGTTAGGGTTTTGTTTCCCACTCCCGGGGTTTTCTAGCTACTGAGAATTCCCGGGGTTTACAAGAATACCTATACCCTGAGGACTATTTTGATTAAGAGGATTGTGTGAAGGACTCGCCCTTATAGAAGAATAGTCAACATAGCATCATGAGTTTATTTCCTTAAAATGCTATACTTGTTGTGCTTGTAAATTAGTTGCATTAGAATTAGAAAAAGACAAATGAATATGTATGTAAAATAATTCTTTGAAAGAATCCTAAGAATATCGAGGCCAGAATTGTTTTAATGTTTGTTTTAGTGTAACACTTGATTTGTATGAGATTCTTTCATCGCCTTAAATCCGATAATAATAATGATATAATGTCATAAATAAATGGATTTATGCATACCATGAAGTGAGTCATATTGCATTGGGTTAATATCCTTGGGTGAGAAGGATAGTAAGCTCAGGTTGAAAGCAACACTTGGCGGAGTGACCGAAAACAATTGTTTGGCGACGTTAAGGAAATGCTTGGCGGAAGATCCGAAAGCAAGGCTCAATTCAAGTAGACTTCATATACTTGACGTTATTGGTCGAAAGCATAAATCTTTTTAACAAAAACTACTTGTTTTGAGGTTACGTATCACCAAACCCCGAATAAAGAGTGCAAATCCATTCAACATATAGTTCTTGGAAAACTATATGCCTTGTTTGCCCACGTGTATATTGCATCTCATTTGTTTGCTTAAATAACTTGTTTGAATTTTCGTATCAAGAAGTCATTTATGCAAATAGTTCTCACTAAGCCTATTAGCTTACATCCCTATAGATATCTTTTGCAGTTCCCTTGTATGTGGTTGAAGCTACGAGGACCCTACAGTCAGGTATTTTCTTTTTAGATAAGGAATTTCTAGATGAAGTTTAGTGTTGAATAAGATGTAGAAATATTCTTGTAATAGATATATGGCTGGGGAATGCCCCTAAGTTTTGTAAGACCATTATTATCAATAAATGATTATTATGAATCCTCTTTTCTTAATTTGTTATTATATCTCCTTAAGCTTCATAATTCCATGTTTGGTCCTCTAAATTTGTGAGAGCACGCCTTACACTTAATGTCAAAGCTTAGGGGAATGACTAAGGTTGTCATACTTAAGCTTTAATATTGAGTGTGGCGGAATGTTACGTTTAGGGTACCCATTAGGGCGTGACAATTCCAGAATGGAAGTGGGATGAGATAACTATAGATTTTGTAACAGCTTTACCAAAAACAGTAGCCAAGAATGAAAATGGTTTAGATCATTGTAGATCGGCTAATGAAATCATCACATTTTATTCCATTGAGAGTCGGGTATTCACTCGAAAAGTTGGCCCATATTTATATTCGAGAGATAGTGAGATTACATGGTATACCAGTGAATCACTTCAGATAGAGATACCATATTTGTCAGTCGATTCTAGAAAAATCTTCACGAAGCTCTTGGGACAAAGTTACAGTTTAGCCCAGCATTTCATCCACAAACTGACAGTCAATCAAAAAGAACAATTCAAATTCTTGAAGATATATTTAGAGCTTGTGCCTTAGACTTTAGAAGAAATGGGGATGAGCACTTACCTCTGGTTGAGTTTGCATACAATAATAGCTATCAAACAGCGATTCAGATGGCTCCATATGAAGCATTGTATGGGAGAAAATGTAGATCTCCTTTGCATTGGGATGAAGTAGGTGAGAGAGCGTTAATTGGTCTTGATTTGGTGCAATAAGCAATTGATAAAATTCAAATGATCAAGCAGAGATTAAAGGCAGCTCAAGATCGATATAAAAGTTATGCCTATTTGAGAAGAAGACCTTTAGAGTTTGAACTTGGAGATCATGTGTTTCTCAAGATATCCCCGACGAAAGGAGTTTTTAGATTTGGAGTAAGGAGCAAATTGAATCCAAGATATATTAGACCATATGAAGTTTTGGAATGAATAGGACCAACAGCTTACTGATTAGCTTTACTACCCAGTCTATCAAGTGTTCATGATGTCTTTCATGTGTCTTAGCTTAGGAAATGCATATTTGATCCCAATGCTATATTGGACACAAATCAACCAGAGATACTACTAGATTTGACTACCGAGGAGAAACCGATTAGAATTTGGGGTAAAATGGACAAAGAATTGAGAAATAAAGTGATACCGATAGTAAAAGTCAATGGAATGATCAATCTGAGAGAAAGTGATTTCGAAAGTAGAAAGTGTAACGAGATAGAAAACCTGAACTCTTTGGAGACTTGAGGTAAGTTAAGTTTTGGGGATGAAACTTCTTAATGGATGGAAAAATGAAATAATCTAAATCATTCAATAATTAAAATTTGCATGTGAATACAATTAGTTTTAGATAAAATTGAAGTAATCTAGTTCATGAAATGAATGTGGAAAATGTTTGATATATTATGTTTATTAATGTTAATTATTGATGTAAATGATTAAGTGTAATGAAATAATGTTAATGTTTTATGTATATTAATGTGTGTATAGTGTAATTAATATTTGTGTCTTTTATGAATTAATATGCTTGTGTTGTGTTTAAATTTATCAAAATAACTTTTGTTATGCTTAAGAAGTTGTTGATAGACTTTTACAAAAGTGTAGCCCATTTTCAAGCCTAAATTCAACCTAAATGGACTCCAAATTAAGCCAAATTAAACTTAAGTCAAATATACCCCTAAAGTCAAATTTATGATAAATATAAACCTCAAATATGATTTATTAAGGCCTCTTTTGGTAGCCCTCATTTCCCATATGAATTTCCCTCTTCTTTCTCTCCTTTCTCTTTTCATTTTCTTCAAACTACAAGCCCTAAACCAAAAACCAATACCAAGCTTTTAGATTCAAAAATCTCTCTAAGCCAAAGCCTCTACATGTAAGTCAAAGCTAGTATAGACTCTTGTTTTATTTCTTTTCTTGTAGTATATGTGTGAAACCTATGGTAGGGTGAGTAAATGTCTTTTGAGTTGTATGGTTCATGCATTGATATAGGTTAAGTTGTGTTTTGTTTTTGTATGAACTTGTTTATGTGTTATGGTAGTTATAAGAAGTGTTAGTGAGAAGTGAAGTGAATTATGTAGTTGAAATTGAAGTGGTAAGGAGGAGAGGATTTGATGTGAATGAAGTAGTTAAATGTGTTGTTTTAATGTTCAAAGTTGCCAGGATTGACTAGAGTGGATAGAAGATAGTATACGAAGCTAAATATGAGCTTGAAGAAGGATCAAAAGTGTTATAAGTTATAAATTTGCAAAGTGTAAAACAGGGGAAATGAACTCTTTTCGAATAGGTCTATTTTTGAGTGTATGCCGGCATCTGGTACTTCAACGCCGCCAGTGTAGAGGCGATGTTGAATGTGATCAGAACTGATTTTTTTAAAGCTGCTTCAAACACCGCCGGCTTTTGCTAAGAAATTTGCTAACGTTTATTTTTCAAAGTATACGCCGGCAATTAGGGCTTCAACGCCGCCGGCGTATGGGCAGTGTTGGATATGAACATAATCAAAATATTTAACACCGAGCACAACGCCGTTGGTGTATAATTCCAACGCTGACGGCGTTTAGTCAAATTTTGCCTGTGTAGAAAGGCCGCGTATCTCCTAAGTTTTACAAATTCAATCTTCTTCAATTGTCATTCCTTACATCATATATGATCTTCTAATGAATATATAAGTTAAATAAACATGTTTTATGTATGAATTAGATGTTAAAACTATATGCTAAGCTTATTGAATCTCCTTGTATAGTTAACCTAAGATTGTGATATATGTGTGTGTGTGTGTGTGTGTGTGTGTGAATTCCACGTTCAATTATTGATTGTTTTCATATTCTTATTTCAATTAAAGGTTCTTCGGTTATTTCCCCTCCGAGTGAATATAGTAATATACTATCGGGTTTGGGTATAGAATAGCTTGTTTGTTATGTGCTAAGGCTAAGCATTCTTAAATTAATTTAATTTAATTTAACTTAATGTTTTGAAAAACTGGATGTCTATTATGCTATCTAATCTAGTCCGAGGAGCAGCAAACCTGTCATAATGCAATGACATGTTAGCTAAGGGCTTAACTTAAGCCATGATACAATGACTTTACCATGATTGTAATGGTATGCTATGATGCAATAGTGATTCATTTTAGTTAAGTGGGTAGTCGATGGGGGGAATAGTATCTGAGTAACGTTTGCTTAAACTTAGGGGGAAATACCATGGTTTAGTTCAAAGTTTATGGGAACTTGTGAACTAGACTCATGTTGTAGACTGAGTTTAAGTAGAGTCGAGCAATGGCTTTTGAACCCTAAATGGAGCTATTTCTTTATGGAATAGATATAGGAGATATAAGTATTCGGACTGCTTATATCAACCCCCTGAGTAGTTGCTGTTACTCAGGACCCCTGAATTCCCAGAGCGCGATTCCGGGGTTTGAATACCCTCCTGTTGTTTTGTTGAAATAATACTTAATAAGATAATGACTTGAGCATTGATGCACTTCTTTTGATTTAAGTTTGCTTAATAAATTGTTCTTGTATTTTGTTATTGCGTACTGGGCCTTTGGCTCACTTTTGCTGCTTTATAGGTAATGGAGATGAGTTATATGATGATATGAGTTACGGGTCAGACTTTAAGAGATTCATGGATGAATGGGACGAATAGGACTCGAATGCCCCTGGATTTTGGAAAAGCTTTTGTTAAAAGCAAAATTATCTATATAGAAGGCTTAATAGATAAGCCTAAGATGCAAAGACCTTAAGATCTCTTAGGGTTACTTTTTGTATTAAGAAAAACTTGTAATTTTTGTAGTGTCTTGTATCGGCACTAAACTTTGTACATGTGACATATATATATGTGTAAATTGCTCTTATTAGCAATCTTATTTTGTTAAATGTTGTTTATAAAGTTTTAGTAGATTTGATCAAACAATTCTCATAAACTGTTAGTTTTAGGACAACCTTACATATAATGTGAAAATGTTATATGTGGTTGGAGACTTGGTACTCTAAATCTCAGGATTTAGTAGATCGGGTCTTTGTACTTACTCTCGGTCGTCCTCTTCTAGGTCTGCTATTTTAAATTTGTTACGAAAATACTAGATTATTAAGTCTTTTACATATTAAGTTATGAAAATTGCAGAAACTTTCGATGAAATAAACTTGTGAAGAAAACAACATATAGAAGAAATTTAAGCAATTAAATCAAGAAATAGAATTCAAACTAAAATACTTCATTAAATTAAAAGCATTCAAGGGCATGAAACCTGTATATAGAAGAAATTTAAAGCTTACAAAAGAAATCCAAAACACAACGATATTAAACACCTTTCCGAAAACATAATTTAAACTTCTAATCGATTCTATATCCTAAGTCGATCTAGTTACAAAATTTTTGCTGGACACAAGGGATTGCTCAGGTGGATCCTTCCTTCTTTTGTCATCCTTCATGGTGATGGGGTCATGTCATGGTGGTTGGGGCTAGGAGTCATCCTTGGCCTTTTTGCTATGAATTGCCTCAGTTAGCTTTGAACTATCATTCTTTTTCCTTTGTGGGAGGGTCAATTCCTAGATGTGCTCAGCTCTCTTTGATCATACTCCATTTGCAGTGCATGCTCCCCATCGAATACTTCCATTATTTCATCCTCAGTTTGGTCTCTTATTAGGGGAGTGTGAGATCTGCTTCTATTCGAAATGTTACCATCTGAGGTTGGTTCGACAGGCCATCTAAAATCCTGACTAACTTCCTAGTGGTTGGAAACATCCTCATCCTCTGTGATTTGCTGGTGGCTCTCCATGTTCCGTTCCTTGATCATATCTTCCCTCCATGCAACTTGTTCATGCCTTCCTTCTTCTGGTGATGGTGGTGGAGGTAGTTCATCAGGGTGTGGCCACAGATTCTGATAAACTCCATACCAGAAGAAGTAAGATTCTCCATCTGCTCGTCCCCAATCAGTGTGATCTACTAGTTCATTAACGGGCCTATGGAATTCTAAGTTCGAAAATCGAGAAAGACTGGACGTCCGTCATTTCAGAAAATAAATGTAGCCTCTTGGAGCATAGGGGTATGGTTGTAGTGGCACATGAGTCGTTCCATTCCATAAATAACTTCCATGTTGATCCAATTGGTGCGTCTTATGGCATCATATCTTAACCCATCTATCACATGATCCTACAAAGAGTCATGGATTCCTCTCCTTTACATGTTATACATTTCCTGAGCAGACCTAGGCCGTCCAACTAAGACAAACTCCTTACATAAGCTCCTTACTTTCAACCGATAGTCTACAAGAGTCTCGTCACTGCTCAAGTTCAAATGTTGGGCCTTAGCTCTAACTTCACCAAGAGTAAGCTATAAAAGACAAGGAAGGTCATTAATTTTCCTTTCTGAAAATTCTAAGCTTATCTAACTTATCTAGGCCTTTGTCCACTTAATTTCAATCTATCCACCTTTTTCTTTTCTAGATTTATTCCCAGTACCTCTATTCCTTTAAACTTGTTGCTCTAATACCAACTTAAACTATCACGCCCTAAAGTGTACCCTAAACGTGGCAACCCACCACATATAATATCAGGACTCAAGAATGACCACCTTAGTCATGCAAAAGTCTTAGTATTACATGTAAGGCGTCTAGCACGGTAATAGAAGAAGCTTTTGGTAAGTGTGGTCTAAGCAAGTGAAAATGAATATACAAGAATCTAGAAATGAAATGGATCATAATATCAATAATCAAAGGTTTATTACATGATTCTTAGGAGCATACCACCGCTAAAACCCAAAGATCAAAATAACTAATAGTCTTTACAATAATTCAATACTACATCAAAAGACTTATGAAATCCTAATCTAATTCTTCAAGTAGATTTCCTTCAAAAGCTCCAAAAGAAAACTTACGCGGATAAGAGAAGACATCGGGTACAAAAACAGATGTTTCTAAGAATGCAAATATCTATAGGAGCGTAAGCTTATGGGCTTAGTGAGTAAATCCAAAATTTCATACTTGAAATGAAATATCAACTAAGTTTATTAAGTAAGCAAATGGGATGCAGTAAGCATATGAGCATACAAGACATATGATTTTCCGAGAATCATATGTTGAATGAATTACGTCCTTCATTGAAGGTTAGGTATTCTGGCCCATTATGGCCACTACTTCTTTTTAAAAATATTTTTATAGATCTTACTAGCTCCTATATGCCATCAAAAACATGTAGTTATTATCGGCTCCTACTTGCCACATACATGATATACCAGTTATGCCTACCACCACTATCATACACTTGTCCCACCAATTGTATAATAGCGAATGCAATGTGACTTAACATATGAAGTGCATGCATAAATTCTTAATTAAAGTCTAGTTGTTATATTTTAATTTCTTTCAAGTGATCAACCAATTTCAAATACTTCAATGTGATAATAAGCATATAATTTTATTACAAGCAATTTGTGCTTCGATATACTTAATATTCTTTCAACATATTATTATACAACTTCTATTTTATCTTGACTTAATTCTAATGCAACTAAATTTACAATCACAATCATAAGTATGAAAAATAAAGAGGAGTAGAATCACTCGGCCATGATGACACTTCTTTCTTACGGATGAGTCAATCGATAATTCCACTAATCGTAATAATCCTTCGGATACGAACACTCCTCCTCGGGATCACCTAATCAAGAAGAATACCCAAAATAAGTATTTCTTGTTAATTCTATAGTACTTATAAAAAATTATGTCATAAGATCATTAAAATTCGTATAGAGGGTAGTTCCAATTAAAATGGCAATAACTTGGTCATTTTAACTCGGAATTGCGCATATAATATACCATTTTCTACCTATTCAAAATCCAATTCTAAAACTATTTTCATCAAACTAAATTGTTTGAGCTCCAAAACAGTGGTGATCAGATTCAACACGAATTTTTCAAAACTTACTTTTTCTTTTTTTTACAAAAGCTTGTATCAAAGATATAGATATTATAATAGTTTTGAAAGACCTTTGAAATGTGTGTATATATATATATATATATATATTCATTGACCCATGTTAAATGCATGAAATTAATGAAGTTGTCTCAACCATAAATTTTTGGTAAAAGTAAAGTCTTCTAAAAATTTTGGAAAAATAAAACTTTTTAAAAATTTCTTCTTAGCTTGCTAGAAAATTTCCCAAGTTATTTTAAATGTGTATTTTCTTTTCCTTAATCCTATTTCCTTAGTCTTTTTAAATTTCAAAAGAATGATTTTCTTTTTTCTAAATTTCTTATAGCTTAGTTTCTAATACTTTTTGAAAGTAGTAATAATTCTATATTTTCTTACATTCAAAGAAGTGATTTCCTAAGTTGTTCATTAATCTTATTTTTTTAAGACCATTCTATTTTTATAAAAGGAAATTTCTTGGTGTTTGTCAAACTAGTTTAATTGAAATTCAAAGTATTGATGAAAAGTGAAGTTTTAGTAAAACTTTTGTTTAAAAAAAGAATTTGAAATTTTTACTTTTAAGAATACCTTTCTACTTTACAATTTTGTATGGTGTAAGTATGTATTATCTAAGAATTCCTTTGTTCTTTAGTTTCTAAATTCCATTATGAACTCCACTAAATTTCTTAGAAAAGACATACTAAGATGAATCCTTAAGTGTTCATAGAAAAATCATTTCTTTCATGACAACATTTATTTTCGGAGAAGAACTTTTATTTAAAAAAAAAAAAACTTTTTTCCTTCTTTATGTTGTTAAGACAAAATCAATATGTTCATGCATGATCATGAATATAGAATTATAAAAACATAAGAAAGACATAATAAGTAAAAAAATAAGCAAGTAAAAAAATATGTCAAGTATTGGGAACCTTAGCTTCATCAAGGTATCTTGGGACTAAGAATAGATTAGTCCTAAAAGAAATAAGAAAAGAAAAGCAAATATTGTAGTATGAGAGGGTTTTAAGAGGAGATTTAAGAGAATTTTAGGAGAGCATTTGAGAGGGGAATTGACGAGAGTTTCGGGAGTGAAATTTGTAGGTAGAAGATGTGTGAATGAAGTGAAAGAGGATGGGGTATTTATAGGAAAATGGAGCGTGAATTTTGAGTGATTTAATTAAAAAAATTAAAGAAAATTAAGAGGTAAAGAGAAGAAGGAGGGGGGGTCGATTTTATGTATTAAAAGTAATAATATGTAATATAGATATGATAAAAAGTTATGGGAAAGGTAAAAAGTAAAGATAATATGTGTAGTATTGTAAGAGTAGGTGTTAGAAAAAGTAGAGATGAATAAATAGTGCAGAATAGTAATAAATAGTGTAGTGTAAAGTAGATCTAACTAGTAAAATACCAGTAGTCAGAAAATATGCATATAAATGTGATATCTGTTATTTTTAATTATCAAAAAATTATGAAACTAATATTTTCAAAATCCTTGTATTAAATCGATCCTAACGGTATTATCGGAATATTTTTCTTATTCCGAACTCCAGGACACACTTTTCGAGAACTGATCTTGTTTGAGTCTGAAAGACACTCGAAATTCACGAGTATGATATTTTTATGTTTCCTCGAGTCATTACAAACTATTATCACTAATTATCCCAACTTAATTTTCTATGGCTAAAGAATACGGGAAAGCTGGATCTAAATTCTAGGGTTTGTACTAGTCTTAGGGTTTCCGGTTGACTTTTAATTCTAAAATCCAACTTAAAATTAACCGAAAATTTTAGGGGTTTACATATGGTGACTCATGCACCATGTTAAGGTTATCTAAATGCTATGTATAGAATCTTAAGATACTTGAAGCAGACATCGAGGAAAGTCTTGTTTCACAAAGGCCATTGATTGAAAAATGAAAGCATTCATGGATGCTAATTGGGCTAGATCAAGTGATGATCACAAATCAAAATCTAGTTATTGTACGCTACTATGGGGAAATCTGGTGACTTGGCATAGCAAAAAACAGTCTATGGTAGCTAAGAGAAGTGCGGAAGCTGAGTTTAAAGTTATGGCTCATGGAGTCTTCTATGAGCTTATTTGGATAAGAAGAGTGTTGAATGAATTGAAGATTGGATTTGAAGAACCTATGTTGCTCTATTGTGATAACAAGTTAGCAATTAGTATAGCTCACAACCCTATTCATCATGATAAGACAAAACACATGGAGTTTGATAGACATTTTACAAAAGAAAAACTTGATGGAAACATTGTCAATGTTTAATATGTGCCTACATCTCATCAACTAGACAAAAGGACGTTCAGAACGGACTCATAAGTTTCTTGAAGGCAAGCTTGGTCTCATCAACATCTATAGCCAAGCTTGAACAGAAGCGTGGAAATATGTTCCTCAACTTTTTTAGGCAAGTAGTTTTTTAATATTTTTTTTTTTTTGTATTTAAGATTCTGGTTAATTTTTTTTTCTTTTCAAATTTATTGTTTTCTATTCCTCTTAACTAGGTTTCCTTTTTTTCCCTCTTTTGCCCTGTACATTTAGAGTCATACGAGTATATATGTGTACTTTATAAAATTAAGAGTATATATAGAATTCTTTATCTAAATTGTGTCTCTTTTAAATAACAAATATGTAAATGGTACTATTGCAAGTGAGTAAAATAACTCATCCAATCTAACATGCAATAGCAACCATTTATATTAAAATATTAACTTGGAAGAGCAACAACCAAATTAATTAGATATATAGAATTATGGTATTTCTTTTCTTTTATTTGGTAAAGCAAGATAAAGTTATTATTTAAAGGAAGTGTGAAATAATCATGATTGCTTGATTGAAATTGTTAGCATGTAAGGGTCTTGAATAAGTTTTGATTTGTAGTTAAAGAGGAGATAAAAGTAATCTTTAATAAACAGGAGACAAGAGAATGATAATGATAATAAAAAGGTTAGAAGAATAAGGAAATGGAGACTAAAAAGACAGATGAAAATGAAAGGGTTAGGTTTAAGAAGTGGAAATAAAAAAATAATTAGGTGGGTAGGATTTTAAAAAGGACAAAAAGAGAGGTGACATGAATCATTTGAGATTAGTTAAGAACAGGGTGGAAAGTATGGAAATTGAAATAAAGTGAATGTAGGAAGTGAAGAAGTATGACTCTTGGCTCAATGACCAGGAAGTGCAAGAGTACAATCAAAGGAAGAGTTGTGCAAGGAATTAAAATAACCTTTAAGGAATTAGAGATTTTGGATAGAGGAAAACAAGGTATAGATGGAGAAAAGAACGTAACAATTTGGAATGAGTTTTTTTTTTTTTTAAGGAGTACTAGGACAGTAATTATGCAAGATTGAGGAAAAAATTTAGAAAAAAGAATCTTAATAAATGAAAATTAATGTTTAGAAGGTTGAAAGATGGAAGAGGAATGAAGGGGGTGCAATTAAGAAGGATTAATAATGAGATTAAAGAAATATGGAAACAATAGTACAATAAAATTGGATTGAAGAATATGTTAGTTGATTAGTAGTTAAAGTAATACAAGTGTACAATCAAAAGGATATTTTTCACTAAAAAATAGATTGAATAGGGCAAAGGATACCAAATCCAAGTGCAGAATAATCAAATACTATCGAGACCATACATGGATATATAGAATAATAATTATGGAGATAAAGTGCATTTGAGAAGTTGAATATCGAGGAAATATTAGAACACTAGAGGTAATAATGTCAAATGCAGGGTTATAAGTCGTCTAGTGATTTTGAAAGATTTACCTAAGGCCATAAATGTTAACAATTAGTCATCGTTCATATATTGGTAGCAAATTGAAAGGAAATATATTAGGAGTTGAGAAGACATGTTGGAAGTGGTATAGTAAGTTAATGAATGTTTTAAGATTAGATGAGTGATACATAAATATTATATATTAACATTGATATAGATCAATAGTGGTAAAACTAAGTTGAATTAATAGAAATGCAAATATAATGGTACCACTTGAAGCTCCAGATCAATGTCAGGTTTGATTTTTGGAGTTTAAGGTTGAAATTATAGTTGTAAGATTTTCAACATTATAAATGTTGCATAAGGAAATGATTTGGAGAACATGTGCAATAGAGGTTTTTAACAAAAAAGATGATAAATAGATGTAACATTTCAAGGTAGGCAATGTTAATAATTTGAACAGATATTCTTAGGGAGTATCATGTGTTTGTGGAGGGAGTGTGTCACGCCCCAAAGGGTATCCTAAACATGGTAGTCTGCCATACACAATATTAAAGCCTAGGAATGACCACCTCAGTCACACGAAGGCTTCCATACTATGTACAAGGCGTCTAACATATGGAGGAGACACATCGGAGTGATACATTATATATTGATACAACTTGAGTAACAACATAAAGGAAATACACTTCACTATGCTTTAAATATAATTCATCAAAAGATTTCACTACATAAAACTATTACAAAATAATTCATAAAACCTAGCTAATATCTTCAAGTATCTTACTTCTTGCCGGAATCCCGAAGTCATACTCGGCTCCAACCATCTCAGTCCCCACGTAGCATTCTTGAGCTAACCTGTTTAATCAAACATCTATTGGGGTATAAGCTACACTAGCTTAGTGAGAATTCCCTTAATTTCGTACAATAACAAACAAGTTATAATTCATCCATATGCTATGCATAAACAAACACATGAGCAGACAAGCATATGACTTTCCTGTAGCCATATGTGAATGGATTTACACCCTCCATTCTAGGGTTAGGATGGTCCATAAGACATGCAACCATAATTCCAATCTTGAGTGGGGTGGTCCATAAGTCATGCAACCATAATCCCGATCTCTTTTTCTTAGTTATACAACCTCTGTTGTTTTATTGTGGTAGTTTTAAGTGCCTACCCCACTTCTATTAACTTAAGCGATCTCGCATCCTTAATGTTAACATAGCCCCCCTCGCCTTCCACTAATATCTTATTGTCCCACCAAAGATATATTAGCTAATGCAATGTGACTCATTACGTGATATGCATGTATAGTTTATTCATATAACCGTGGCATATTAATTATGTAGGTTAAAAGCATTCATAGAGAATTCCAGACAATTCAAGTTTATGCTAGCTCATACAATGATTTTACAACAAGTCTCACCTTGATATACTTATCATTCATTCAACCAAGATTATATCACAACTCATCACCATTTTATCTTTTCCTAATTCTAGTGCAACTAGCTACAAGCATAAGTAAGGTAATAAAATAAGAGGAAAACTCACTTGGCCATTGGATCACCAGTCTCTTATTCGTAATAGTCGGGTGGCAGTGAATCCTCGAAATCAAAGACACCTAAGGAAAGAAATACCCAAATGAGTATTTCAACTCAAAACTAATCCACTCTATCTTATACAAACTACCAAATTCGTAATTCTCGTCCTACATGGGAATTCCAACTTAAAACGGCCATAACTTGATCATTTTAACTCAGAATTTAGCAAATTATATATCAATTTCTATCTACTTCGAAAGATCTATCTAATTCTAATATTATTTTTAAGTTTTGAAAACTTGGAAGCTTAGAAAAGATCTGATCAGATCAGACAGTAGCAAAAACTAAATTGGAAAATTGATTTTGTGAAAGTTCATGAAGTTTCTACTATCCAAAGCAAGTATTCATGCAATATGATCAAGTTACTATCATAGATGATATGTCATGAGCTATATTTGTACATGTTCTTGATGATATTGAATAAAAGAAATTTTTAGAAAACTTTTTCTTTGTAAGACTTCATGAAAAATTCATCTTAGAAAGGCTAGTCTTGTAGTCTTGACAATCCCCACTTGTTTTTAGAAAAATTCCTTGATAAAATTTATTTATTCTTGTTAAAATTAAGCCTTCATTATGTATATTCCCTAAGGCATTTTTTTTCAATAAAAATTTCCATTTTAACTTTGTAAACATGTTTTTAAATATGTTATCCCAAAATCCGAATTTTGTAAAAATTGTTTTTGGGATTATTTCTTTAAGTAAACTCATTTGATACTTAGAAAATTAAGGCTCAACCATACCTAACCACTAAGGACTTCATTTCTTTAATAAAATTTCTATTTTGTGTTTGGAAAGTAAGTATTTTTGTGACTTTACTCAAAAATTACGAATTTCTTCAGATGACAACAACTCAAATTTTCCTACTTTATTTCTACTCCTTGTTCTACATGTTTTTCTTAGCAAATCCCATCTTAACTTATAAAAATATTTACTTGAAGATATCTATGACCTATACTCTTCATTTTTCATATAAAAACAAGTTTTGGAGTTGGTAAAAGGGTTTTTTAAGACGTGGTTTTGAAACCATCTGAATTTCACAAGATTATGATAAAACTCAAATTTTATACTTTGTAATCTCTTCCTATTTTGAGAATCTCTACTAGTAGATCTACCATTTACTTGTCAAAAACATCTCCTATTGATACCTATTCCATAAGCCTTTCATTTTTCTAAACAAATCCTTCATTTTTGGTGTTGAAAAATGGGTTTTCAAAATTGGTATTGGTTGAGATTCGAATTTACAAAATTTGTTTTTGGATATATCTTTTGATAAAATCTATCCTAAGCTTATGAAAATTCATCACTTACATATCCTATCTTAAAGCCTTCCATATCTTGAATAGAACTTCATTTTTGAGTTGGAAAATATGTTTTTAAACTAGACCTTGGCCTAAATCCGAAAATAGAATTTTGTTTTGAAAAATAATATTTGAAAATCACCTTTGAACCATATAAAATGAAGTATTGATGATATATATACACTAAGCCTTCATTATCTCAAGTAAAAATTTCATTCTGACACTTCGAAAGTGGTTTTTTAAAAATGGGTCTTACCTAGATACGAATTTCACCATTTTTGTTTGAGTTCAAAACCAAGATCTACACTTTATATGAACATAAATATAAAAGGAAAATAGTGATAGTAAACCATAAACTCATAGATTTAAACTTTACTCATCAAGATCACTCATTTATGATATCTATTCCCTAAGCCCTTCATTTTAAATGAAAAATACACATTTTGAAGTTGAAAAATAGTTTTTTCTAAATATGGTTCCCTTTTTATCCGAATTTTCAAAAATGATTTTTTGCTGTACCTTGAGCTTTCTAATACCTTTCTACTACCATCAAGCTATTACGAGTTATTTAAGAACATAAAACAAAAGTCTAATGCATGTATGAACTTAAAACAACTAGATCTAGTTTACTATACTAGTTATAATGCATAAACACTATGTGGTTATGTGAATAATGAATATATGCACAAATCATTAGCAATAACAACATAACTTGAAAATAAACAAAATAATAGTAAAATAACTCAAATAACAAGATTTAAAACATAAACAAAATCAAAGCTAAAAAAAAGTTAGATCTACAAAATATACCCATTGCTAGCAAGAAAATAATAATATTACAAGAGAATAGTCATTGATAAGAGGAGTGTTTCATTTTAGCATCATTATCCTTAGCTTTTAAGCTTATGGAAGGTCATTTGATGCATGAAACTCTCACTATACTTTACCTATATCATCTATGAAAGCTTAAGAAGAAATTTTACTTAAAGAATCTTTAAGAATGGAATATGGAAAAGAATTTGAATGGGTGTAGCTTGTTTTTCTTGTAAGAACAAGGCTAAGAAAGAGATAAAGAGAGGAAAAAGAGAGATAAATGAGGTAGGGTTGCAAAGAGAGAACGTATATAAGTAAAGTCTTTATAGAAGAAGAGTGTATTCAAAGTGTGTAAATATTGAAAAAAAAAAATCAATGTAGAAAAATTGGGGGGAGTGGGGGGTGAGGGGGAGAGGGGGTCGCACTGGGCTTGCGTGATTTTAATGAGGAAAGAGAGAGGAGTGAGTTGGCAGCTTAAATTTGAAAGTCTAACTTTATAACTCAATTTGCTAACTAAAAGAACTTCAAATCATTAAATAGATTAATAAAATAAAAAAAAGTGGATGATTTTGAGAGTGTGGTAGCTGTCATGAATGGGAGATTGAGTGTATGATGCGGATCTGGATATGCTCTGATGCACAAACTCGATAAAGATGTAAACTTTCTTTTTAGGGTTTTTCTTTCCAATAATATGAAACTAGCAAAAACAAGATGGATATGAATAAGTAATTGTTCGATAGATCCACGAACAATAAAACCTAAACTAGTTTGTGTTTGGATTCGAGATTGATAGATGCCACAACCTAGAAAACTAACACGGAGTCAATGAAACAATATGTTCAATGACAATATTCGCCACAACACGATATAACTCACGAATTGATAAGAATATGTATGATCCAAAGAGAAAAACATCTCAATAAAATCAATTCAACCTTAAATAGGTTTCCACACTCAAAGTGTTCTAATAAAAATACTCCAAAACTTCTTTCTATATCTCTTACTAGCCTTAATATATAGGCTATTACATGGCAGTTACGTAACTGATAACGTAACTGAAGAAAAAACATAATTACGGCAGTTACGTAACCGATAATGTAACTGAAAAACATAATTGTAATTAATCCCTATATCAATTAAAAATAAAGAAATTCAAAAAGACACAAAAACTAAAAAAAATCGAAACCCTAATAAAAATAAATAAAATATCTGGGCCAACCATGTGAGCCGGGCTCACCCATCTGCGTGGCGGCGCAAGCCCTTAGGCCGGCGGCTTAGTAGCCGGCCTACTTTTTCTGGACACCCCAATTTACCCCGTTTCGTGCCTTGAACTTGCACCGTGTTGCTCGGACCTTTGGTACTCCTTTTCCATGACTTCGGATGCCGGATTCCTATCATTCCCTCCAAGTTGAAGAAGATTCGACCTCGAATCTTGATCCTTTGGCTTGTTAGACCACATGAACAAGCTCCTTTTCCCCTTTGTCTTCTTGATATGCATCAATTTGACTTGTTGTAATTCTCCTGGACTCATGGGAAGAAGTCTATAAACCTTGTCCCGCTGTTGGATGGTGTATTCATTGGTGTATCCATCATACTTGGCCCTCAAGTCATATTGCCAAGGCCGTCCAAGGATCACATGTGTAGCTTCCATAAGAACTACATCACATCCCACACTCAGTATAATCACCAAGGGATAATGGAACACGAACCTGTTTATGCACATGTACAGCCCCTGTGGACTCAACCAATGTAGAGCATAAGGCCTGGGATGCTGCTCCACCTGTAGACCCATCTTAGCTACCCATCCCGCTGAAGCAATATTGGTGCAGCTACCCGAATCAACCACAATCAAGCATGTCTTGTCTTTTACCATGCCCTAAATATGAAACAAATTTGATCTTTGATCAGGAACAACAGCTTCTTCCTTCTTAGCCATCAATAATTCACCCTGTACTGGATGCTCCACAAATGTTTTAAGCACCTGCTCTTCTGTAGACTTAGATGACTCATCCTCAGTCTTTGCTTCTTCCTCACTCTCGAGCTTTCCCCCCTTCACTACCATGACTCGCCTATTAGGACATTGGGAAGCTATATGTCCATGCCCCAAACACTTGAAGCATTTGATATCCCGGCTTCTCTTCTGTTCTGGAGCCCTCTCTTCCACTTCCTTTCCCTTCTCCTTCTCCTTCTCCTTCTTCTCTTTCTTCTCTTTCTTCTCTTTCTCACCCTCATCGGATCTGTAGTGATAATGTGA
Organism: Combretum micranthum; assembly: GCA_024138025.1. Lineage (NCBI taxonomy): Eukaryota > Viridiplantae > Streptophyta > Magnoliopsida > Myrtales > Combretaceae > Combretum > Combretum micranthum. The sequence continues at coordinate 58,278 of JAMXBD010003342.1, forward strand.
TTTCTGAGACCGTTTGCACTGGTGCCTGTCAACTCTACTAGCCAACTTGATCACATCCTCTAGAGTCCTATATTGCTGGAGCTCAACCACACTAGCAATATCTATCTTCAGCCCATTAATGAAACGAGCTATGGATTCATCAGATGATTCCTTGATGCCGCATCGTGTCATCAACGTTTCAAACTCCTTCACATACTCCTCAATGCTCCTCTAACCCTGTCCCAAGGACTGCAAATCCATCAGTATCTCCTGTTTATAGTAATCAGGCACAAACCGACTCCTCATCAATCTCTTCATTGGAGCCCATGAACGCACCTTCTCTTCATCAGCCCTACGCCTCTCAGACTGCAACTTATCCTACCATAAACTGGCATAATCAGAAAATGATCGAGACGCCATCTTCACCATCATGCGCTCGTCCCACTCATAACAATCAAATACTTTCTCAACACGAGGTATCCAATCCAAAAACTCCTCAGGTTTATTGCTTCCAGTGAAAGTAGGAATTTTCAATTTGATATTTTCAATCCCTTTTCTCCTCTCATCTCTATCACCTCGCCTCCTACTCCTTACACTATTCACCTCAGATTCATCTCCAGAACGTCTCCTATGACTAGCACCACTGTGACTCCTCCTGTCCCTCACCTCCAGTCTCTCCATAATCACCCTAATATTCTCCTGGAGTTGATTAAACTCAACCCTAGTCACAACATCTCCTCCATCAGTATTGTTTCTCCTAGCCCTGTGATTGTTGCTATTCACACTACTTTTAGACGACATCTCTTCAATAATCAATACAAAAATCACAGCAGTAGATTTCACACTTCTCAAACCCCACAACAACAACCAATCACCACTCCAATAAACAACAAACCCTAACCCTAACAGCAGCAACAACAGAATTCCCAAGCTAGTGAAAATTAGAAAGGAAGATTCAAACCAACCTGTAATGCGATCCGCACGAACAATCTGCAAACCACAGCTTTGATACCAAATGATGCGGATCTGGATATGCTCTGATGCACAAACTCGATAAAGATGTAAACTTTCTTTTTAGGGTTTTTCTTTCCAATAATATGAAACTAGCAAAAACAAGATGGATATGAATAAGTATATTGTTCGATAGATGCCACGAACAATACAAACCTAAACTAGTTTGTGTTTGGATTCGAGATTGATAGATGCCACAACCTAGAAAACTAACACGGAGTCAATGAAACAATATGTTCAATGACAATATTCGCCACAACACGATATAACTCACGAATTGATAAGAATATGTATGATCCAAAGAGAAAAACAATCTCAATAAAATCAATTCAACCTTAAATAGGTTTCCACACTCAAGTGTTCTAATAAAAATACTCCAAAATCTTCTTTCTATATCTCTTACTAGCCTTAATATATAGGCTATTACATGGCAGTTACGTAACTGAAAAATCATAATTGTGGCAGTTACGTAACTGATAACGTAACTGAAGAAAAAACATAATTACGGCAGTTACGTAACCGATAATGTAACTGAAAAACATAATTGTAATTAATCCCTATATCAACTAAAAATAAAGAAATTCAAAAACACAAAAACTAAAAAAAATCGAAACCCTAATAAAAATAAATAAAATCTGGGCCAACCATGTGAGCCGCGGCTCACCCATCTGCGTCGGCGGCGCAAGCCGCCGGCCTACTTTTTCTGGACACCCCAATTCACCCCGTTTCGTGCCTTGAACTTGCACCGTGTTGCTCGGACCTTTGGTACTCCCTTTTCCATGACTTCGGATGCTCGGATTCCTATCATTCCCTCCAAGTTGAAGAAGATTCGACCTCGAATCTTGATCCTTTGGCTTGTTAAACCACATGAACAAGCTCCTTTTCCCCTTTGTCTTCTTGATATGCATCAATTTGACTTGTTGTAATTCTCCTGGACTCATGGGAAGAAGTCTATAAACCTTGTCCCGCTGTTGGATGGTGTATTCATTGGTGTATCCATCATACTTGGCCCTCAAGTCATTTGCCAAGGCCATCCAAGGATCACATGTGTAGCTTCCATAGGAACTACATCACATACCACACCGTCAGTATAACCAAGGGATAATGGAACACGAACCTGTTTATGCACATGTACAGCCCCCTGTGGACTCAACCAATGTAGAGCATAAGGCCTGGGATGCTGCTCCACCTGTAGACCCATCTTAGCTACCCATCCCGCTGAAGCAATATTGGTGCAGCTACCCGAATCAACCACAATCAAGCATGTCTTGTCTTTTACCATGCCCTAATATGAAACAAATTTGATCTTTGATCAGGAACAACAGCTTCTTCCTTCTTAGCCATCAATAATTCACCCTATACTGGATGCTCCACAAATGTTTTAAAGCACCTGCTCTCTGTAGACTTAGATGACTCATCCTCAATCTTTGCTTCTTCCTCACTCTCGAGCTTTCCCCCCTTCACTACCATGACTCGCCTATTAGGACATTGGGAAGCTATATGTCCATGCCCCAAGCACTTGAAGCATTTGATATCCCGGCTTCTCTTCTATTCTGGAGCCCTCTCTTCCATTTCCTTTCCCTTCTCCTTCTCCTTCTCCTTCTTCTTTTTCTTCTCTTTCTTCTCTTTCTCACCCTCATCAGATCTGTAGTGATAATGTGATTTCTGAGACCGTCTGCACTGGTGCCTGTCAACTTTACTAGCCAACTTTATCACATCCTCTAGAGTCCTATATTGCTGGAGCTCAACCACACTAGCAATATCTATCTTCAGCTCATTAATGAAACGAGCTATGGATTCATCAGATGATTCCTTGATGTCGCATCGTGTCATCAACGTTTCAAACTCCTTCACATACTCCTCAATGCTCCTCGGACCCTGTCTCAAGGACTGCAAATCCATCAGTATCTCCTGTTTATAGTAATCAGGCACAAACCGACTCCTCATCAATCTCTTCATTGGAGCCCATGAACGCACCTTCTCTTCATCAGCCCTACGCCTCTCAGACTGCAACTTATCCCACCATAAACTGGCATAATCAGAAAATGCTAGAGATGCCATCTTCACCTTCATGCACTCGTCCCACTCATAACAATCAAATACTTTCTCAACACGAGGTATCCAATCCAAAAACTCATCAGGTTTATTGCTTCCAGTGAAAGTAGGAATTTTCAATTTGATATTTTCAATCCCTTTCTTCCTCTCATCTCTATCACCTCCTCCTACTCCGTTACACTATTCACCTCAGATTCATCTCCAGAACACTCCTATGACTAGCACCACTGTGACTCCTCTGTCCCTCACCTCCAGTCTCTCCATAATCACCCTAATATTCTCCTGGAGTTGATTAAACTCAGCCCTAGTCACAACATCTCCTCCATCAGTATTGTTTCTCCTAGCCCTATGATTGTTGCTATTCACACTACTTTCAGACGACATCTCTTCAATAATCAATACAAAAATCACAGCAGTAGATTTCACACTTCTCAAACCCCACAACAACAACCAATCACCACTCTAATAAACACCAAACCCTAACCCTAACAGCAGCAACAACAGAATTCCCAAGCCAGTGAAAATTAGAGAGGAAGATTCAAACCAACCTGTAATGCGATCTGCACGAACAATCTGCAAACCACAGCTCTGATACCAAATGATGCGGATCTGGATGTGCTCTGATGCACAAACTCGATAAAGATGTAAACTTTCTTTTTAGGGTTTTTCTTTCCAATAATATGAAACTAGCAAAAACAAGATGGATATGAATAAGTATATTGTTCGATAGATGCCACGAACAATAAAACCTAAACTAGTTTGTGTTTGGATTCGAGATTGATAGATGCACAACCTAGAAAACTAACACGGAGTCAATGAAACAATATGTTCAATGACAATATTCGCCACAACACGATTAACTCACGAATTGATAAGAATATGTTGATCCAAAGAGAAAAACAATCTCAATAAAATCAATTCAACCTTAAATAGGTTTCCACACTCAAAGTGTTCTAATAAAAATACTCCAAAATCTTCTTTCTATATCTTACTAGCCTTAATATATATTTACATGGCAGTTACGTAACTGAAAAATCATAATTGTGGCAGTTACGTAACTGATAACGTAACTGAAGAAAAAACTAATTACGGCAGTTACGTAACCGATAATGTAACTGAAAAACATAATTGTAATTAATCCCTATATCAATTAAAAATAAAGAAATTCAAAAAGACACAAAAACTAAAAAAAATCGAAACCCTAATAAAAATAAATAAAATATCTGGGCCAGCCATGTGAGCCGGCGGCTCACCCATCTGCGTCGGTGGCGAAGCCCTTAGGCCGGCGGCTTAGTAGCCGGCCTACTTTTTCTGGACACCCCAATTCACCCCGTTTCGTGCCTTGAACTTGCACCGTGTTGCACGGACCTTTGGTACTCCTTTTCCATGACTTCGGATGCCCGGATTCCTATCAGTGTAAGAAAGAGTGAAAGAAACATGAGTAAGGTGTAGAAATGACAAATGAAGTATACTTGAAGTATGGGTTGAAAAAGTGCTTTTTATTAAGAAAAATATATATAATAAAATTAAGAAAAATATTTTTAAATGAGTGGCAGAAATTTCATAAATAAAACTAAATGATCAATTGAATTATTTAGTATTTCAACAAATAAGTTACCAGTATGATCAAAATACGTGAATATGAGCTATAAATGATATTTTTATAACTCGAAAAATTCAAAAAATTTTTATGAAATAAAAATATTTTCAAATATTTTCCAATTATTAAATTAATTTATTTTATTTTCAGTATCGAGTCTTAAACAGAAATTGATCCCGTAAAAACCCAAAAAGAACTAAATTTTGGAAAAACAGAATTTTCTATAATATATAAAATATTTATCTAAAAATATAAGGGTTTACAAGAATAATAAAATTGTGTAATGAATAGTATTTAATAGTGCAAAAGACTAGTTAATTACCGATAGTAAAGAAATACGAATATAATCGCAAAATCAAATATTTTTAGTTATCGAAAAATTATATAACTGATATTTTTGAAATCTTTATGAAAATACGAGTCTAACGGTATTAATAGTATTTTTTTGATATTTCGAGCCCCAGGACACTCTTTTTAAAGTCTATATCCGAATGGGTTCGAAATAAATAAAAAATTTACCGATCTGATATTTTTAAGCGACCTTATATTACTACGAGCTACTCTACACACTTAAACCATACCTCGGCCTCTAGGACTAAGAACGTGAGATTGTCGAACCTAAACTACTGTATTCCACTTAAGGTCCCCAAGTGATTTTCTAGTTTAGATCTTTGCCAATTTAAAAACTGATGTTTTATGTTTATACAACATATTTAATTTTTGAAATTTATTTTAAATTTTATTTTTGTGAGTATTTAATATCTCTCAACATTTTCGAAATTCTTGAATTGATTTTATTTCCAAAGGTTTATCGTCATTTACTTTTTAATAATTTGTTTTTGGGTTCTATATTACCCGATTTTACAATTCAGAGTTAAGTATGAAATTTGTTGTACGTAGTGGTTTTGAATTTGAAGACTGTTGCATTCTCATTTTATTTTTAAGGATTCTCATTTTCTCAAGATTAAGAAATTTTCTAAATTCGTTTGTGATTTAGGACTAGTTGAAGTTCGGTTTTAATTTGGAGCCATTTTTTAGAGTTTTATCTTTAATGTCTAATTTAGAATTATTTACTGAAATTTCTCGGGGCTTACAGAGTGAATCCAATACGGGCAGTAAAAGTTATGAGTTATGGAGTCGTCAACTGAATTATTTTAATTAAAAGATTTAATCATGTGAAGAAGCGGAGGAATGAGTTCTAGAAATAGGTGGATAAGGTGTAAGGACTTAGTAATTGATTTTTCTCTAATTATAAAGGAGGGAAAAATAATAATTAGAGACTAATAAATAAAAGATGTTTTTGACTATCCATGGTATATTTTCAAAAGATACGATAGTTGAAAACCTATTTAAGATCAAATAGTTACTCTCCCTTTATCTTTCTTTTACGTTTTAGAGTTTTCTTTCCTTTCCCCTTAGCAACCTAGCATTAGACTTCATGAATTTCAGTGGGCATCGATGGTAAGTATTAGTGTTAGCATTTCCTTTTTATCATTTTTAACATTGTGAACAAAAAAGCGATGGAAATCTAGTATGTTGGTGATAACAACAAGTTGTAATGGGAGGAACAAAGAACATGATTGTAGTCCTTGAAGAAATCTTGAAACAAGAGGAGCAAAAGATCTTAATAGAAGAGTAACAAGGGAATTTTTTAGAAGTTTGAGAAATCATCATGTGTTGTATGTTTATGTCCCGAATGTTGGATTTGATTAGAAAGGAAATGTGTATTTTCATAAGATTTTGAGATCAGGAAAGAGTTCATGAGCTGTGAATGTGATTAGAAGGGTATCGCGTGTATTAGAATGATTTTAGGGTTGAGAATGTGTATACATAAATGTTCAAAGTGATGCTGGGCTTGGAAATTTGGCAAAAATAATGTTTCTCTAGAAGTACACAGTTAATACATGACCCCATGTTCCTAGTCATGTACCTCTTTGTGGTTAAATAACATTTTTCCATAAACACATGGCTACCGCATGAGCTTGTGTATTTAGTCATGTTTCTATCTATGCTTTCAACTAGAAAGGAACTTGAAAAGAACACGACATATATATGACCATAGAATTGTGTATCCCCCATGTACTGCTGGTGTATCTTCCTATGAACCTTTTTTGTACTTGTTTTCTCTACCTAAATGATATACAACTCTATACCTACTTGCGCACTAGTTTTTACATGTTATAACACTTTAAAAATAATCTTTTTCATGCTTAAAAAAATGACTAGGGACTGTTTAACTCTTCTCTTTAGGGATTAAAGAATATTTTGAGAACCTTGATAATAGCGAGGTAAGGATGAGGATAATAGGAATATAGCAATAGTCGACTTAGGGTAGAAACTTAAATACATGTGGTGGATATTAGTCTTGAGGATAGAATGGATTTCAAGAATGTGCATACCATGTTAGTTGTTTGTGCTTGTTTAAGGTAGAAACCTAAATGGATATTAGGCAGTACCTAACATTATATATATATATATATATTACTATATTTATGTGTGTAGAGATACTAGGTCATCCCTATGTTGTTTACCCAACTTAGATAAAAAATAATAAGATATTGATTGTTGCAGTATTAGGTCTATATGTAAATGTGTGGTTGTTGAATCATGTGTGTGTCTATTTGTGGTATATCGTATTGAGTCCCAACTTACTTTATTCTTTTTTGGCTATAGGTGATGAATGTGTAGTTTGTTGTATTATTAGTTGCTAATGGTTAGTGGACTGGAATATTACAAGCACTAAAGTGCCTCTAAACAATGAATGGGTAATATGTGAAGATTATTGAAAATATTGACCTTAGCCATGTGAAGTTGGTCTAAAGAATAATAAGAGCTTAGTCTTTATGAGTAACTTTTAGTAGTAAATTGTAGTCTATGTAGAGTTAGAATGGTGGATGTTAGTTTAACGCTTAAAGATATTTATGAGGTTAATTATGATTGCAAGTGTGAAACCTAATAATATTTGAAATTATTAATATATGAGTGATTGTGGAGTATTTACTGTGCTTATAGTAGATAATAGGAGATTATGAACTTTTACGTATATATTTAATATAAACATAAAATCATTTGAAAATAAGTCTTAGGTTGTAACAGTTTAGCCATACACATGGTTGACCCTTTTGGCATGTAAGAATTAAACTCCACCATTGAGGAAAGGTAGAATGTGCAGCCTACATTAGAGATTTTTTCCGTATGTAGTAGTTGTAACCAGCGACTTTGAAAAGTACAATAATGTCGAGACTTCCCGCGCTTACATCTTAATGCCCTTCAACGGCCAACAAATCTAATGCCGCTCCATGGCCGTTTTGACTTTCACTGAAGTATCCTTTTCGCTCCCTCCAACGATTGTATTATGCTCCGTACCTCGCATAGACACATCATTCCTAGCTTAGACCGCCTTATCTACATCCAATGCGTCAAAACACTCTCCAGGAACTCCCACAAACATTATATTCCAAACCACCCCCATAAGCTGTTAAAAATCGCTGCCGATACCAAGAACTTGAAAGCTGGAAGAGCTATACACGCCCGTTTAACGATATCCAATGACTTTAAAGAAAACCCAATTATCCAAACCAATCATCTGATCAACTTTTACTCGAAATGCAGCCAATTGAGCACTGCGCAGAAACTGTTTGATGAAATGACTGAGAGGAATGTTGTGTCGTTTAGCGCACTAATGGCAGGGTATTTGCATAGTGGGTTTTACTGGGAAGTCTTGGAGTTGTTTAAAAGCATGCTTTGTTTGGATTATGTTTGGCCAAATGAGTATGTGATCACGACGGTTGTTTCAGGCAGTACAGATGGTCGGAGGGTTGTAGAGGGGAAACAATGCCATGGGTATGCAGTGAAGTCGGGTCTGGATCATCATCAGTACGTGAAGAACGCACTTATTGACATGTATCTGAGCTTTTCTGACGTGGATGAAGGGTTGTTAGCGCTGGAGACTTTGCCAGGATGTGATGTTTTTACCTTGAATTCAGTCTCAAATGGACTCTTAGAGAACGGACATCCGATGGAGGCGTTACAGGTCTTGAATAGAATAGTGGAAGAGGGTATTCCGTGGGATGGTGCTACCTATGCTACGGCATATGGAGTTTGTGCTTCATTAAAGGATTTGAAATTGGGTATGACACTTCATTGCCGGATGTTGACAAGATGTATTGATTGCGACTTGTTTGTTGGGACTGCACTCATTGACATGTATGGAAAATGTGGTCAGGTTGATAATTCAATAAAAGTCTTTGACAGGTTAAAGACCCGAAATGTTGTTGCATGGACTGCGATCTTGGCTGCTTACTTTCACAATGGATGCTTTGAAGAAGCATTAAATCTCTTGATAGTGATGGAAAATGAAGATATTCAACCAAATGACTATACTTTTGCCATAGTGCTTAATTGTTGTGCTGGTTTGTCCTCCTTGAGACATGGAGAAACTTTACATGCTAAAGTGCAAAAATCCGGTTTTAAGGATCACACTCTTGTTAGCAATGCATTGATAAAAATGTATTCGAAGGCTGGTAGCATAAAAGCTTCAGATAGAGTGTTCTCAGAAATGTTATATCGGGATTTTGTTACTTGGAATTCAATGATATGTGGGTTTGCTCAACATGGGTTTGGATGGGAAGCCTTGAGTGTCTTTCATAATATGCTATCAGCAGGAGAGTATCCTAACCATGTTACGTTTGTGGGGGTCCTCTCTGCTTGTAGTAACCTGGGTCTGAAGGAAAAAGGTTTTTATTATTTGAACCAGCTAATGAAACATTATGAGATTGAACCTGGGGTTGAGCATTATACCTGCATCATAGGGCTGCTGGGCAAAGCTGGTCTACTTTATGAAGCTGAAAATGTTATAAGGTCTACACCAATTAAATGGGATATTGTGGCTTGGCGTACTCTGCTCTCTGCTTGTCATGTTCATCGGAATTACAGTTTGGGGAGTCGGATTGCAGAACTTGCCCTGAAAATGGACCCTGATGATGTTGGGACGTACATACTTGCATCAAATATGTATGCGAAGGCAAGGAAGTGGGATGGGGTTGTGATGACTAGGAAGTTAATGAGAGAGAGAGATATCAAGAAGGAACCTGGAGTTAGCTGGATAGACATAAAAAGCTCAACTCATATATTTGTTTCAGATGATAGTAAGCACCCTGAGTGCGGCATAATTTATGAGAAAGTTAGAGAACTTTTGTCTAAGATCAAAGAATTAGGTTATGTACCTGATCTTTCTGCAGTGACACATGATGTGGGAGACGAGCAAAAGGAAGATTACCTTATTTACCATAGCGAAAAATTAGCTGTTACATATGGCCTGATGAAAACACCCAAGAAAGCAACAATACGGGTGATGAAGAACCTCAGAATATGTGATGATTGCCACTTGGCTGTAAAGCTTATCTCAAGAATCACTGACAGAGTCATTATCATCAGAGATGCAAATCGATTCCATCACTTTCAAGGAGGTCAATGTTCTTGCAGAGACTACTGGTGATTTCCAGTGAATGAGTTAGGATTTAATGATGAAGTGGAAGAATTGAATTTAATGTGTGACCTGTAGAACCACCTCTGTGGTAGCCGAAAAGGTATATGGGCTTTTTTGTTTAAAGAATTATGAGGAAGCAACTTTCAGATTGACTTTTTCCCTGCTTACACTGTTTACTTTTCAGTTTACCCTCTCTGTAGGTGTCTAAAGCTTTGAGCAATGTGCTCCAAGTTTTTGTTATTTTAATTGGCATCAAGCAAAATTCTCTTGTGCGGTTGTCATGAGATTTCTGCATCTTGTTTTAACATGTTAAATCAATGAAGGGCTTGAGGAAAACAAACCAGGTCCTTTAGGCAGCTTGCAAATTATAAAGGTATTATCACTTTTGAATAATCATATACTACTATTTTTACCTGAAAAAATGATCACATACTTTGTTTTTTTGTTTACAGTATTGAGACAAAGCTTTGCCTCCGGATTATGTCAATTCTGTGGAATCTGACCCTCAAAGGTAAAGGCATATATCTCATTCATTAGATGTCTATTTTAATTTAACTTAATTATTTATATTTTGTTGTTACCTACATTTCATTTGTGTCATGCAGTTTGGACCTTGGAACCAAACCATTTGTTGAAGAGACATCTGACTTGATATTCACCTTACCGCTACATTACCTGGGTAATTCAAGACATCAGGATAGGATTGCTTATGGATTGTCTTGCGTACCTGCACTCTTTTTAATCTATGACCATATTTCCTCATTTTCCCCTGAAATCGGAGTAGTATTTTCAACTCATTGGCAATGTGAAGCAAATTGGAATTATGAGTCTTGCTTGATTTAAGTTAATATCGATTGCTTTCTTTATTCTTTGTTTATTTATTTTTTAAAATACAGCTATCTGACACATTGGTTTCTTTCAGTCTTAAGCTGTTATTGTTATGCCATTCTATTTTTCCTTATTCATTGGTCCTGGTAGTGACATCCCTGGCCAGATAAAGCATCTTCCTCACTCACTTGAAAGACGTTTGAAAGGAAGGATCTGATTCCATAACAAGTCATGAAGATGGCATGGGCAATTGCAGTGTTGTTGTCTCACCTTTCAGGTGATGCTGCGTGATGAAACCACGTCCATGCTTCTAATAGTTATTCTTTAAAATCTCCAGAAATTGCAGGGACATCCAATAACTTATTAAGATTGAGTGATTGAGCCAATTCTTAACTTGAGAAAAATGCAAAGCCATTGATCATGGTTGATACTAGCAAAGGCATTTAATCTCTCCCTCATTATCATCTCTTAAGCCAATATGGTCTTTTTGCTTTCCTTTAATAATCTGTTATTTCAATATGTAATAGAAAGTTCAAAATGCAAAAGGCTTGAAAGAGATTGTGGAATTCAAAATTGTAAGTTTAAATGCCATTGCAGAATTCAACACAATGTAGTTTGTAATGTCATGCATGTCCTGATATCGTAGGAGGAATCTCCTACCACCTAAATTAAGGTGAATTGTAATAATGTTGAAGATGCTGGATTGAAGAATTCATCGTTACAAGATCAATTTGAAATAGTAATTTTTGGGATTGTAAGGTAGAGTTTAACAATGTCTTGACTAGAGCTTGATTAGAGAGAGAACCTTAGGATCTCTGTAAATTTAGGATCCTGGAGTTTCTTAGGAATGTTGAACTTGTATTTCCTTTTCTATTTTGTTTTCGGATATAACAAGAGAGGTTATTTTCTTGACTATCACTCCTTATTTTTCCACATTATTTGACAGCACCCCTAAAACTACCCATATGCACAACTGATTTACAAGAAATAAAAACAAACAACACATGATACCCACATACATAACACACATACAAATTTGTACATACTACAGCATAGAGATATACTTTTGCAGTAATGCTACGACACTATTTACAAGTACAAACACAACAATGCTAAGGCATCGAGCTGCATATTGACTAGGAGCCCCCTCTAGTCTTATATAATTTAAGATGTTATTAAAGGTGGTCCCTTGTACAATAATAATTGATAGATTGACTATAAATAATCATTATTATATTTAGTACCATTGAATTGCAAAGCACATCATCCGTTATCTCATATATAAATTTTATAACCTAAGAAAGATAGAGGTTTCCCACCAATAATTGCATGTTCTAAAATAGGAAAATATAGCCTGCATGATGTTGAATATTTTCATCATGGCAAAATTGTAATCACGAACATATTCATGACTTGATGGTATAATCATTTCATCGTAATAGCACAAAAATTTTAGTTGGTCATATCGTTTTATAATTTCATTGTCTACATCAATCAAAATTATATTCATAATCATCTAATAACACCTATTTGTGTTCTTACTTGAGATTGTCACAGCTATAATGCTTTAACTACTCAAATTTGGAAACTGTTTTCAAGTCTTACAGAAAGTGGGGAAAAAACTGTTTAATTTTCTCAATCATACAAGATTTAAGTAATATTGATCTAAAAGTCCCTACAATGCACTTTTGTGGATTGTATATAAGTTAAGCTGAATAATTGAAAATGTACAATGAGAAAAATGATTTAAGATATGTGGACTGTGGAGGACAAAGCTGGAAATATTCCATTAGCTCAAGGCAATATGTAGAAGAGTAATCCTGGCACAACCCATCAAATATATTCTTCTTGTTGTCCTTTTAGAAAGTTTAAGCATGAAAACATAAGTATGTTAAAAGCAGAGGTGCAAATATTAATGGTAATGATAAGATCAAGACTGTTTTTAGGAGTCAAATTACTGGTACATACTACAAGAGACAACATAAAAGATGTTATATTGCTATAAAAGTGTAGTCTTCTTACATGATAAGATTTCACTTGATGTTGCCTACTAGAAATTATTGGGCAAATCACGGTGAAAAAGAATTTTCATCTATTTTTTGCATTATTATGTTGGGGACAAAGTCCATTTGTAGAGTTAAATTAGCTATGTCAGTTTCATGAAATCACTTGCAACATCAAATGTTACGTGTCACTTCAAATGACTATGGTTCCCCATAAATGAATGTTGATGTTTAGCATCTCTATAGACAGTACATGCCTATGGTTCCCCATAAGTCAATATCAATCTTAACAATAAGAGCATTTGTCCCATGAAGGCAGAAGATAGCTTCATTTTTTCCTTTAGTAAATATAGTTTTTGTCTTTTGACAATGGTTTTGTAAACCCCTAAAATTTTGGTTAATTTTAAGTTTGATCTTAAAACTAATAGTCAACCGAAAACCTTAAAAGTCAACAAAAGTTTAGTATAAACCCTAGAATTTAGATCTGACATTTCCGTATTCTTTAGTACTAGACAACGAAGTTGAGTTAATTAGTGATAATAGTTCGTAATAACTTGAGAAAATATAAAAATATCATATTCGCGAATTTCGAGTGTCTTTCGGATTCAAACAGGATAAGTTCTCAAAAAATGTGTCTGTAAGCCTCGAGAAATTTCAGTAAATAATTCTAAAATAAATATCGAAGATAAAACTCTAAAAATGACTCCAAATTAAAACTGAACTTTGAGTAGTCCTAAATCATGAACGAATCTAAAAAATTTTTAATCTTGAGAAAATGAGAATCCTTAAAAATAAAATAAGAACTCAACAGTCTTCAAATCCAAAACCATTACGTATGACAAATCCTATACTTAACTCTGACTTGTAAAATCGAGTAATATAGAACCAAAAAACAAATTATTAAAAAGTAAATAACGATTAACCTTTGGAAATAAAACCCAATTCAAGAATTTCGAAAACGTTAAGAGATATTAAATACTTACAAAAATAAAATTTAAAATAAATTTCTCAAACTAAATGTGTTGTATAAACATAAACCTTCAGTTTCCAAATTGGCAAAGATCTAAACTGGAAAATCACCCAAGAACCCTATGTGGAATATATCGGTTTTAGTCTGGCAATCTCGCGCTCTTAACCCTAAAGGCCGAGGTGTAGTTTAAGTGTGTAGAGTAACTCGTAATAATATAAGGTCGCTTAAAAATATCATATTGGTAAATTTTTTACCTATTTCGAATATGTTCGGATATAGACTTTGAAAAGCGTGTCCTAGGGATCGAGATATAAAAAATATACCATTAATACCATTAGACTCGTATTTTCATAACGATTTCAAAAATCTCAGTTTTATAATTTTTCGATAACTAGAAATATATGATTTTGCGATTACATTCGTATTTCTTTACTACCAATAATTAACTAGCCTTTTGCACTATTCACTAATATTCATTACACAATTTTACTATTCTTGTAAACCCTTATATTATTAGATAAATATTTTACATATCATAGAAAATTCCGTTTTTATAAAATTTAGTTCATTTTAGGTTTTTACGGGATCAGTTTCTGTTTAACACCCAATACTAAAAATAAAATAAATTAATCTAATAATTGAAAAATATTTGAAAAATATTTTTATTTTCATTAAATAATTTTTTATAATTTTTCGGGTTATAAAAATATCAATTATAGCTCATATTCGTGTATTTTGATCATATCGGTAACTTATTTGATAATTCACTAAAATAAATTAATTATTTATCTTATTTTAATTATGAAAAATCTGTTACAAAAATTTGGAATGTATTTTCTATTTTTTTCTTCTTTTTATTTTATTTATTAAGAAAGTACTCTTACAAACCCATACCTTTAGTACACCTTTCACACATCACTTTTTTTTCACTTTACTCTTTCTACACTTCACTCATTATTTCATGGCACATTTTTTACCTTCTTTTTGCTACCTTTTATCCTTGAAACACTCCAAAATTTATTGAAGTAAAGCTATTTCAACCATTCTTTAAGAAGCAACACATACCATTAATTACACATTACAATTTCAAGTTAAAAACCAACTAAATTCTCTCCCTCTCTCTTCCTCAAATTCACGCTAGCTATAGGGAATTAATTGTTGCACATTGCTTTTTCTTTTTTTTTTTACTTCATTTAAGTGCCTTTAACTCCTCTTATTCTTCTATATACACCCTCTCTCATTCACATATTTAAACATCTATCATTCTTTACATTTTTCCTCTCTTTCTCTCTTCATTTTCTCTTGTTCTTACAAGAGAAGCTTGCTGTCCCAATTCTTTATTGGAGCTCCCACACATATTTCTTCAAAATCCTTTGATAAAACTCTTATCCAAAGCTTCCATAGATGATATAGTTAAAGTATAGTGAGAATTTTATGCATCAAATGACCTTTCATAAGCTTAAAAGCTAAGGATGATGATGCCAAAAAAAAAAAAAAAAACTCATCTTATCCATGATTATTCTCTTGTATTATTATTATTTTCTTGCTAGAAGCAGTTATATTTTGTCGATCTAAATTTTATGTAATTTTGACTATGTTGATGTTTAGATCTATGAGTTTATAGTTTACTACCATGGATTTCTTTTATATTTATGTTCATAGTAAGTGTAGATCTTGGTTTTGAACTCAAACAAAATGGTGAAATTCGTATTTCGGCAAGATCCATATTTAAAAACCACTTTCCAAGTGTCAAAATGGAATTTTTACTTGAAATAATGAAGGCTTAGTAGGTAAATATTATCAAGACTTCATTTTATATGATTCAAAGGTGATTTTCAAAGATTGTTTTTCAAAACAAAATTCTATTTTTGGATCTAGACAAAGGCATAACTTAAAAACATGTTTTCCAACTCAAAAAGAAGTTTTTATTCAAGATATGAAGGCTCTTAGGATAGGATATGTCATGCCCCGAGGGGTACCCTAAACGTGGCAGTCCGCCGTACACAATACTAAAGCCTAGGAATGACTACCTTAGTCACGCAAAGGCTTCCATATTATGTGCAAGGCGAACATCACAATCAAGGGGACGTATCGGAGTAGCGCAATTTATATTGATAATAAATAAATAACAAGGCAAAGAGAATACTTAATATAAAACATAAACATATCGCATTTCAATTCTTAAGGGCATATTCTTCCCTTATCTTCAAATAAATATACATAACTAATCATATAGGTTAGCACATATAAAGAACCTTGCAACATTACTTCATCTTATGATCTCATTCCCTTCATAGGAGCTAAATCATCATTCTATGACTTCCCTAATGTCATGATCCTCAATTTAAGCCACGGGTATACCTGTTTCAACAAAATCTATAGAGGTATAAGCTACAACTAGCTTAGTGAGATATTCCTTTTCATTCGCACCATATATTCAAACAAGTTTATTTAAATTTTCACTCATATGCTATGCCAGCAATGCAACACTCACATGATTACGCAAATATATATAGTTATCCGGAAACCATATATTGTAATCCCTGGAAAATTTCAGTAATAATTTTAAGATGAACTTCGAAAATAAACCCTAAAAATCACTCCAAATTAAAACCGAATTTTGACAAGTCCTAAACCATGATTGAATCCAAAATTTTCTTAATCATGAGAAAATGAAAATCCTTGAAAATAAAATAAGAACTCAATGGTTTTCAAATTCAAAACTACTACGTACGAAAAATTCCATATTTAACTCGGACTTATAAAAACGGGTAATATAAAGCTCAAAAACAAATTATTAAAAAGTAAATAACGATTAACTTTCGAAAATAAAACCCAATTCAAAAATTTCGAAAACGCTAAAAGATAATAAATACTTACAAAAAAATAAAATGTAAAATAAACTTCTCAAATTAAATATGCTGTATGAACATAAATATCAGTTTCCAAATTGGCAAAGGTCTAAACCGGAAAATCACCCGGAAACCCTAACCGGAATACAATAGTGTAAGTCCGGCAATCTAGTGGCCCCTAACCCTAGAGGCCGAGATGTAGTTTAAATATATAGAATAGCTCATAGTAATATAAGTTTGTTTAAAAATATCAAATTGGTAAATTTTTGACCTATTTCGAACCATTCGGATACAGACTTGAAAAACGTGTCCCGGGACTCGAGATATCAAAAATATACCAATAGTACTGCTAGACTCGTAATTTCATAAGATTTCTAAATATATCAGTTATATAATTTTTCGGGTTATAAAAATTACAGTTATAACCTTTTTATCGTATTTCCATTACTACCGTAATTGATTAGTCTTTTGCACTATTCATTTTTATTTCATTACACAATTTTATTATTCTTATAAATTCTTATATTTTTAGATAAATATTTTATATATTATAGAAAATTTTGTTTTTCTAAAATTTAGTTAGTTCGGGCTTTTACGGGATCAGATTCTGTTTAAGACCCGATACTAAAAATAAAATAAATTAATTTAATAATTTAAAAATATTTGAAAAATATTTATATTTTCATAAAATAATTTTTTTAGAATTTTTCGGGTTATAAAAATATCATTTATAGCCCATATTCGCGTATTTCGATCATACCGGTAACATATTTGTTGAAATACTAAAATAATTCAATTAATTATTTAATTTTATTTATGAAAATTCTGCTACTCCTTTAAAAATATTTTTCTTAATTTTATTTTATATATTTTCCCAATAAAAAGTACTTTTTCAACCCATACTTTAAGTACACTTCATTTGTCACTTCTACACATTAATCAAGTTTTCTTTCACTCATTTCACACTCCATTTCCCCACAATGGCAGCTGACCACACCCCTAATAATAGCCTCTTTTCTTTTATTTTAATTATTTATTTAATGATTTAAAGCCTCTTTTAGTTAGCACATTAAATGATGCAAGTTACATTTTCAAATTTCAAGTTACAAGGCAATGTAACCTCTCTCTTTCCCTCACTCAAAATTCACGTGAAGCCCCCCAATTTTTCTGCCATTGTTTTATTTTTTTTTTCTCCTCTTTCAATTAATTAACACACATTAATGCACTCCTTCTCTCTCTCCCCTTCATTTACACCTTTTACCTTTTTCATTCCTTAGCTTTTCTCTCTTTTTTTCCTCTCTTTCTTCTTCTTTTCCTCTTGTTCTTCTTTGAAAAACAAGCTGCCCCCACTTCTAAAAATGGCTTCCACACTTCATTTTTAAAGATTTTCTAAGCAAATCTTCATCCCAAAGCTCCATAGGTGATATAGGTAAAGTGTAATGAAGGTTTCATGCATCAAATGAACTTCCATAAGCTTAAAAGCTTAGGATGATGATGCCAAAAATGAAATCTTTCTCTTCTCCACTTTTATTATCTTGTATTACAATTATTTTCTTGTTTAAAGTTGATATATATGGTAGATCTAACTTTTTATAGCTTTGATTTTTGTTTATGCCATAGATCTTGCTATTTAAGTTATTATTCTTGTTATTACTTATGATTTATGCATATATTTCTCATTCCCATGTGTTCATGCTTTCAAAACTAGTTTAGAAGACTAGATCTAGTTGTTTTAGGTTCATACATGCATTAGACTTATGTTTTATGTTCATGAATAACTTGTAATAGCATGATGATGGTAGGAAAGTTGTAGGAAACTCAAGATCTATTTTATTTTCAACAAAAACAACTTTTGAAAATTCGGATGAAAATGGAACCATATTTAGAAAAGTGGTTTTTCAACTTCAAAATGTGTATTTTTCATTTAAAATGAAGGGCTTAGGGTATAGACAACATAAATGAATGATTTTGATAAGTAAAGTTTAGATCTATGAGTTTATAGATCATTACCATGGGTTTCTTTTAGATTTATGTTCATATTATGTGTAGATCTTAGATTTGAACTTAGATAAAAATAATGAAATTCGTATTTTGGCAAGACCCATATTTAAAAACCACTTTCCAAGTGTCAAAGTGTAAATTTTTCTCAAGAAAATGAAGGCTTAATATATGTATATCATCAAGACTTCTTTTTACAAGAATCTAATGTGATTTTCAAAATAAAAATCTTATTTTCGGATTTTGGCCAAGGCATATTTTAAAAACATGTTTTCCAACTCAAAAATGAAGTTTTTGTTTAAGAAATGAAAGGCTCTTAGGATAGGATATGTAAGGAATGGATTTTCATGAGCTTAGATAGATTTTATCAAAAGATATAACAAAAAATGAATTTTGTAAATTCGGATTCCAACCAAGACCAATTTTTAGAACCCATGTATCAACTCCAAAACTCATGTTTTATGTGAAAAATGAAGTATATAGGTAATAGGTATCATTAAGTAGTGATTTTTATAAGTTGAAAGGAGTTTTGATGAGATTAAAGTGTAAAACAAGAAGTAGAAGCAAGATGAAAAATTTTAAGTTAGTAGTCAATTTGTGAAATTCGTAATTTTGAATGAAGGCCATAAGAACACCTAGTATTCAAGCTCAAAATGAATGTTTTATGTGTTAAATGAAGTCCTTAAGTAATTGATATAGTGAAGCCTTAAATTTTAATGCATTAAACAAGTTTTTCCCAAAGGAATCATGCAAAAAGTGGATTTTCTAAAATTCGGATTTTTGAGTAAATCATATTGGAAAACATATTTGCAAAGTGTAAAATGCAAATTTTTGTGTAAGAATGAAGCCCTTAGTAGTTATATATGGTTGAGCCTTAAATTTCTAAGTATCAAATGATTTTTACTTAAAGGAATCACTCAAAAACTAATTTTTGTAAAATTCGGATTTTGGAATCAACCCCACTTGAAAACATGTTTACAAAGTGCAAAATGGAAATTTTTATGTAGAAATGAAAGTCATAAGTAATAGATATAATGAAGACTCAATTTTAACAAAAATAATTATATTTTCTTAGTAATAAATCCAAAACAAATGGAAATGATCAAAGTTAGAAAACTAGATTTTTCATAAGTAGTTGTTATTATGGTCTTGCAAGATAAAAAGTTATAAAATTTCCTTTTAGCAAAAATCATCAAGATCATGCATACATTAAACTCATCTCATGTCATTCATGTTAGGAAATCATTCATATTGCATGTATAGCTAATCTATATAGTAGAAACATTACAAACATTTACAAAACTATTTTTCGGAATCGGAAACCGTTACTGATCAGATCTGATCCCTCTGTTCCGAGACCTAAATGTTTTCAAAACTTAAAAATAATATTAGAAATAGATAGATCTTTCGAAGTAGATAGAAATCGATATATAATTTGCGAGATTCCGAGTTAAAATGACCAAGTTATGGCCGTTTTAAGTTGGAATTCCCGCTTAGGACGAGAATTACGAATTTGATAGTTTGTATGAGATAGCTTGGACTAGTTAAGTGATGAAATACTTATTAGGGTATTTCTTCCTTTTTAGGTGACCCCGATATCGACGATTCCCTACCACCGGATTACTTGTACTAAGAGACCGGTGATCCAATGGCCGAGTGAGTATTACTTCCGATTTCATTTATTGTATGTGATTGTAATAATAGTTGCACTAGATATTTGGTAAAGATAAAATGGATATGCATGATGGGGACGAATGGGAACTATGTATGCTTGTGTTGATATGAGAAATGGAATGTAAGAATATCGAAGCCGAGTGATTAACTATTGCTTGTATAGATGAATTAGAATTGATTGTCTGCGATTATTGACTGATCACTTAAAAGAATTGGTATAATTGATTATTCGGAATTGAAGATGAAATTGAACTCATTCATACACGATGGGGATGGAGCATTAGCATTTGTTGGTTTATCGTTGTACCTTAAACGATTTTATAGTTTATAGTTGTCCGTAAGCTGAAACGGTCTTCGTACCGCAGGATTCGTTAATCTGCTAACCCGGGATGGAGGGCGTAAGTCCATCCACATATGATTTCCGGCAGGTCATATGTTTGTTGAATTCACGAGTTTGATGCATATCACTTGTCTGACTAATCACTTGATTGTATGACGTGTTATAAATGTAATCCTGGAAGTTTTCACTCACTAAGCTAGTGTAGCTTATACCCCAATAGTTGTTTAAATGAACAGGTTATCTCAAGAATGCTAAGTGGGGACTGAGATGGTTGAAGTCGAGAATGACTTCAGGATTCCGGCAAGACATAAGAATGTTTGAAGTTACTCGCTAGGTTTTATTATTTGCCTTGTAATAGTTTATGTAGTAGAATCTTTTGATGAATTGTAATTGAAGGTAATGAGTTATATTTTTGAAGAATAGTGAATTGAATTTCCTTTACATTGTTCTCAAGTTGTATCAATATAAAATGCATTACTCCAATGAGTCTCCTCCATGTGTCAGATGCCTTGTACATAGTATGGAAGCCTTCGCATGACTGAGGTGGTCATTCTTAGGCTTTAATATTGTGTACGGTGGACTACCACGTTTAGGGTACCCTTCGGGGCGTGACATATATAGAACGGATTTACCCTTCCATATAAAAGGTTAGGGAATCGGGGTTGAAGGTCCTTGACCTTCTACTGCTAGTCCCCAGGTCCTTACTCACAGCGTTCGGTTGGCTCGGCTCCGAACCTAGAGTCGCTTTCCCCGAGCGATTTGGATTCTTCAGGAAGGAAGATGGCCCGTGGCACCGCACGATCACAACCAATCCAACTCTATGCGTAGGAGTAGCAGCTTTCCGAAATAGATGTGACTCCATGGATGCTATGCGTGAGCATTTTAGTTTTCTTAAGCCAAACTTTATGAAGGTTTATTAGGGGCGATCAATAAATTTAGCAAACAATAAACAATCATACAAGTAAGTAAACAAAATTATTAAACAAGCAGTTCGAAGTTGCGATATTCTTAATTCTCATTTCATACATAAACATAGAATCACACATACATAATCCCGAATTCCCCATATATATATATATATCCATTTTTATCTTTTCTTAGTATACTAATGCCGCTACTTTACAAGCACAAGCAAGGTAACGAAATTAGGAGGAATAACTCACTCGTCCATTTTGCGATCTTCTTAGTCGTAGTAATCCTTGGGTAGGGTAATCTTGTATCTTTCGTCACCTAGACAAAAGAAATACTCGGGATAAGTCCTTTATGAAATTTCTATTCTTTGATTTTCTAAACTTTTCTTAAATTGTGGTAAAATCGTATAAGAGAGAATTCCAACTTAAAATGGCCATAACTTGCTCATTTTAACTCAGAATTCCGCATATAATATACTGTTTTCTACCTATTCAAAAAGATCTATCCATTTCTAAGGTTATCTTTGTCATAAAAGGTCATTTGGGTTCTGAAAACGTTAGATACAGAATAAAAACCAATTTCTAAACTTTTGCAAATCTATTTTCCAACTCAACTTTCTTTTTAAAGAAAATTCTTTTGTAACATTATATATATACATATATATATATGAACATATATTTGATGAATACCTTGAGTAAAGCTCACTTTATATGCAAAGTTTCTAATGGTAGTGTCTCAACAATTATTTTCATAAAACAATTCAATTTGAGTTGTTAAAACTTTAACCTTGATAATGTCTTTTCAAGTAATTGAAGAAACTAATATATTGATGAATACCTTGAGTATAAGCTCACTTTATATGCAAAGTTTCTAATGGTAGTGTCTCAACAATTATTTTCATAAAACAATTCAATTTGAGTTGTTAAAACTTTAACCTTGATAATGTCTTTTTAAGTAATTGAAGAAACTTTATATTTTCTTAGTTCGTTATAAATGGGTATATTTGTAAACCCTGGGAATTTCCACCTTAGTACCCGATTTTATAATAGATAGTATAAATTAGATAATGGATTTAGATTCTGATTGAAGTCTAATATCAGGATAACATTTAGATTTTTGGATGAATAAAAGATTTAGGAACTGAATAAAGAATTCTTTAACCCTAGTTAATACCGAAAATGAAATCTTGTATCTTGAATAACTAATTCAAGATATGATCTAATATCTAAGACCCAAAAACCTAGTATACAAATAGATTTAAATAGAAAATGTGAATATAAGGACTAAATGTTTGTTTTGATCTCGATAATGATTCAGAACTAGAATAACGAGTAGTAATGAGTTTATATATAGACTTAAACCCTAATTTTGAGATTCCTAGTTAAATTTAAAAGCTACTAATAAGAATTTATGTTTAGTATCAAAACAAGAAATATAAACATAGTATAAATTCTGTATGAAGCCCAATACTGTGTAAATGACCATATACGCTTATAACTAGAAAACGGTGATCCAAAAATGAACCGTTAAGATTTTAAATACACAACGAAAATATAAACTATCGAATAACTCAAAATCTAAACTTCAAATAAATAATCAGATCAAACTATTGTTCTAACCGAGTTTTCTTGAGCTATCGAAGCCTGAAACAAAAATTGACCCAATGAGCTTAAGAAATCCAAATCGCGGGAAATAAAATTTTTCGAATAAATTAACCACGTATATATATATCCTAAATTTGTATTATTTGGAAATCTAAGTGTTTTTATCCAACTTTATACTCATACTTTTACACGAAATCTTCAAATACTAGCTAATATATACCCGTATAACCCGTATAATTAACTCAAACTTTAATTAAATAAATAAACTAATGTATATATGCATGTTTCCCGGCTGCATTCGGTGCAATTTGAGGAGAGGAAGAAAGCAACCGAATGTTCTCAATAATTAACCCCAAATTGTCAACAAAAGCAACCAAGGACCAATCAGGAAATGCCACCTCAACTTGAACAATAAATGCATGGAAAATACAGCTGAAAGAGATCAAATTCGGAGGGAAACAAGGGAGAAATGGCTGCAGCTTCACCTTCTCTTTCTCTTCTATATATATGAAAACAAATGCATTTATGAGAAACCAACAAAACTCCTTCACTCTCAGGTTCCACAGCACGAAATAGACTCCCAAATATCCACCAAAACAAATCAAAAACAAAGAAAAACTAGATCATAACACCTAAACTCGGATCAAAAGAAAAACAAAGCCAAAACCCTCAAAAACGAGCTCAAAGGTAAGTTGACATAATTCAAAGGATTTTCGTTCGATTATATGAATTGCATTTGACTTAAAATCATCCTAGGAACTTAATAAACACAAACACGAGCTTCGGATTGCACTCAACAAGCTCCAACGAGGTAAAACTTCAAAACCCTAGTTTTACTTTCATAAAATCGAGATCTATTTATTTATGTGTTTAAACGTGTTAAAAGTTGTTGTATATCCTTATATATGATGTATAAACTCTTAGAAGTAGTTTAAGTAAGTTTCTAACGTGTAAAAACCAAAGAAAAAGAATCGAACCGAGGAGGAAGATGATGAACAGTGCAATGCTGCCTCAAGGCGGCAGTGTAAACGATGTACGCCGGCGGCTTACATGGATAGGCTGGCGGCTTACAGGCGGCTTACACTCAAACAGAGGCTACGTAAATAATTTTCACGTAAAATACGACGTAAGCCGGCTACCTGGAGATCTACGCCGGCGGCGTAGGGCCGGCGTACGTTGTAAGCCGGCAGCTTTCAACACCGTGCTTTCATTATGAAATTTTTTTCAAAACGAATTACACCGGCACCTGGGGATTTAGGCCGGCCCTTGGGTCGGCTTACAAGCCAAATTTTTCAACGAAAGCTTTTCTGACCTAAACCGAATTTATTATATATATATATATAAAATACTACTAAGTATATATATATGTTTGTTATATAAATATGATTAGATAATGACTTTTAATACAAATAATTAAGTCTATTTAGAATTTTTATCTATTAACTTTTGGAAAACCCTAGAATTAAGAAAATATTTAGAATTAAATAAAGTATTATCAGTCTAATACTGGTTTTAACAAAATAAAATATATAATAATGGAAATTGAAATAAGTTAATTTCTTGCAATGTGACTTCTAAAAATAACCAAACAATTATGTGAGATAAAAATAGGAAAAACCCGACATACTAAGTATTAATATCGAGTCTAGGACACAAGGCACATGTAGGAATTTAGCTAGATGATATTGATGAATATTTTGTTTTAAATAGGTGAATTTGACTCATTAGAAGATCTAGTGGACTACTACGACTGAGTCGGTATGAGCAGGTGAGTAATTCAGTCATATTGTACTGGTTGTGATTGTAAATAGTCGAATATGTAATGCAAGATAAACAAATGAGTGTTTGTTGAAAGTTTGATATGATATGATTGTATGATTGCTAAAATATCTTTATACAAGCGATAACGCAATGGTTGGTGTTGTGCAATAGTATAATGATGATTGTGTGTAATGTATGGTCACCTCGAAATTGATTAGACTTTTTGACTTAACAAATAATATGGACATGCATTACACGAATTGCATTATTGCATATATGGTTGTGACAGCCTGCTACGTATTAATATTTCGGATCTCTGTTTTTGCTTGGTTGATCCAATGTGTGAGTCTTCCAAGGTTCTCTTTGGTCTGGCGGTCCTATGAGGAACTAAAAGGCACCGAAGAACGTCGCCCGTAGAATCGCTTTGAAATGATTAATACTTAGGGAGTTTCTAAGGGGATTGCAGGAGATGGTTTGTGGAAGCCACTATATTCAAAGTGATAACATTAAAACGAGAAATCGTTGATTCTCCTGTGTACTTAGTCTCTCCTGGGCAGGTGGGTCATTGAGTTTTGTTCTTCAACCCATTAAAAAGAGGGCGAAATCTTTTTCCTGTTTGGATTCTAGATCATCCAAACTTGTATCTGTGCATACGGTTGAGTGATTGCATTGCATATGATTGGTTAATGACTTGTGTGATGTATGGTATGTCTGATTATTCACTGAGCTGTGGTTTCGCTCATACTCCTACAGTCTTTTCAGGTTCACATTACGTCCCTGGTTAGTTACATCCAGGAATATGGCTCCGGTAAGGGCTTTGAAGCTAGAAGTCTACAGATCTATTTTAGTTTGATGGTTATGTACTATTAAGTAGAATATTTAGTTGTATACTTCAACAGAGATATATGGTTTGTAATAGTTTGTAATGGTTATTCACTAAATCATTTCTCTCATATATTTGTTATTTCTTATCAAGCAACTTAAAAGTTATTTTGAAAACCTGTCATTCCTGAAGGTAATCTAGTGATAATATTCAAGTGTAACTTGTTTATTACTACTAGGGTACCCTCGGGGCGTGACAATATTTCTTACTTTATTTTCTTCATTCTTTTTCCAAAACAAGGTAAATTTTTCTTTGACCTTAGGTTTTCATAATTTTCACTTTTAGTGATAATGATTCATTTTAGCAAAAAGTATTTAGTTTGTGAAAACCTTTTTATAATTTTGTATTTAGGATGGTTTTTAGAAAATGAATCTTGTCTTCTTATATTCATTTTAGAATATAAGCTTTTGTTTTATGAACTTGTTCTTTCATTTTTTTTGAAAAGAATCATCTTTATTGATAAAATCTGTTATTGTTAATCTTACTTTATTTATATTCTTTTGAAAATAAGTTCTTTCTTTTAGAAATTTAAAAATCATTACTTTTCCTAAGTGGATTCATAACTTTATGAGTTGGTTTTTATATTAACTTTGAAAACTAGTTTGTTTCTTAGTTTAGAGAAGAGTTTAAGTTTTAAACTTTTAATATTAACGATTTATTTTTCTCAAAACTTAGATTACCATAAAATACAAGAAAATATTTATTGCTTATGTTTTCTTGATAAAACTATCTTTGTTATTTAAGAAAACTTGAGAAAACTTGTATTACTCTATTTCTAGGTTGTTAATAATAACTTCATGATTTTGTGGAAAATCACCTAATCGAAATTTTAGCTTTGAGTTCCTTTAGTAAAGTAAAATTCTATTTTTAATTTAGTTGAGACATTAACATTATGTAATCGCAAGTATTATGAGCATATAAAATAATAGGAACATAAGAAAATATTAGGAATAAATAATGTGCAAGAAAATAAAATATCAAGTATTGGGAACCTTAGCTTCATCAAGGTATCCCGGTCAAGTATTGGAGCCTTAGCTTCATCAAGGCATCCCGGGATTAAGAATGGACTAGTCCCAAAAGATTAAAGAAAATAAATAAATAAGAGATTGTTTTGACTTGATATGGATAAGTCTAAGACTAGAAAACTAGTCTTAATAATAACATGAAATAAATAAATTGCATAACTTAGAAGTAAATAAATAACAAATGAGCTTATATGCTCTAAATAAATATAATATACATATATATATAAGCAAGTTATAGCAAAAGATGTAAACAAGTAATAAATGACAAGTATATATATATATATATATATATACATATATATATACATGAAAGTAGTTCCATGAACAAGAAACAAACATGATCTTAATGTGTTTTCTTTAGTTTTTCAACCTAAGAAACAACATCAAAACCATATAAGGTTACTTGACATAAAAAGAATAGAATAAGAGTTCTTCATTACGTAAATGGTAAGAAGAAAAGAAGGATTGCTTGAAGGCTTTTGAGGCTTTGAAAATAAACTTTCTTTAGCAATGGAAGAGGAGTGTTTTCTCTTTACAAGAAGTGAGTTCTTGTAAGATTATAGAGAGGAGTTTTTGGAGAGGATTTTAGCATAATTTTTTTGCTTTGGAATGGTTTGAAGAAATGAGAAGGGGAGAGGTGGTATTTATAGAGTTTTGTGGAGGAATTAAGAGTGAATTAAATAAAAAAAAATAAAATAGATGTGAAAGAGAGGGGGTTAGCACCGGTCCTAGCATGGGGAAGGCAAATTTGTACAATTTTGATTAATTTTGTGTAATAAAGAATAATGTGTAAAGTTGATGTGAATAAAGTTGTATTGAAAATGAAAAAAGTAAGAAAATAGGTATGTAGATGTAAGAAATAGGTGTAAGAAAAGTAGAGATAGTGAAATAGTAATGAATAGTAGAAAAGTACTATGAGTAGTAGACTAGACAATTAAAGTACCGGTAGTAATAAAAATACGCGTAATAATGCGATATCTGTAATTTTTAGCTACCGAAAAATTCTAAAACTGATATTTTTGGAATCCTTATATTTTTACGTGTCTATTGGTATAAACGGAATATTTTTAATATTCCGAGCTCCGAGACATGCTTTTCGAGCACTTATCCCATTTGAGTCTGAAGGACACTCGAAATTCGTAAATATGATATTTTTATGTTACCCTATGTTATTACAAACTATTCTAGGCCATTAACTTAATTTCGTTTTCTAGGGTTTGAAAACACGGGATTGTCGGATCTTAAACACTAGGGTTCATTATAGGCTTGTTGACCTTTAGGATTCCATTTTGACTTCCGATTTTACTGAGTCATTCGTAAGATAGTATAATTTTTTAGTTTTGATCGTTTTATATTTTAAGCTCGACGTCTATGGTTTACCTTATTTTATTTGTGATTATTTAATAGTTTTTAGTTCTCGGGATCGTTTAACCGAGTCTAGGGTTATGAGTTGACTCAGTTTGACTTTTGGTGAAAATTGAAAATTGTGGTTCTAAAATTTTACCGAAGGATTTATGATTTTATCATTTCATTGTTAAGAGGTATTTGGATCTATCGTTTTGATTTGTGTTGTAGGAATTGGGTAGATGATTTAGTTGGCGTACAGACGTTGGTAGTTAGACTTTATATTTTGTTTCAAGGGTGCTTGTCTTCTCAAGATTGAGAAAACTCGTTTTTGATCTTAAATAGAGTTAAGTTTTAACTTGATTCGATTTTTGGGGTTTCGTTTCCGTTGTTTTGACTTGGTCTAGAATTTGGTTTTTATCTTGAGTCGATTTTCGGGATTTAAATTTTGATACTTAAACTTCTATGATTATTTTTTAGAATTATTAAATTTTCGGGGGTTTACAAGATATGTAAAGGATGGATTTTCATAAGTTTAGATGGATTTTATCAAGAGATATGTCCAAAAACAAATTTTGTAAATTCGGATCTCAACCAAGACCAATTTTAGAAACCCATTTTTTAACACCAAAATGAAGGGTTTGTTTAAAAAATGAAAGGCTTATGGAATAGGTATCAATAGGAGATGTTTTTGATAAATAAATGGTAGATCAACTAATAGAGATTCTCCAAATAGGAAGAGATTACAAAATATAAAATTTGAGTTTTATCCTAACCTTGTGAAATTCGGATAGTTTCAAGACCATCCCTTAAAAACCCTTTTATCAACTCCAAAACTTGTGTTTTATATGAAAAATGAAGAGTATAGGTCATAGATATCATAAAGTAATGATTTTTATAAGTTGAGATGGGATTTGCTAAGAAAAATATGTAAAACAAGGAGTAGAAGTAAAGTAGGAAAATTTGAGTTGTTTGTCATTTTAAGAAATTCGTAATAATAGAATAATGGCATGAAAACACTTACTTTCCAAACTCAAAATAGAAGTTTTACTAAAGAAATGAAGTCCTCAGTAGCTAGATATGGTTGAGCCTTAAGTTTCTAGGTATCAATTGAGTTTACTTAAAGGAGTCACCACAAGAATAATTTTTACAAAATTCGGATTTTGGGATGAACCATATTTAAAAACATGTTTACAAAATGTAAAATGGAAATTTTTGTTGAAGAATAAAGGCCTTAAGGAATATACATAATAAGGACTTAATTTTAACAAGAACAAATAAATTTTATCAAGGAATTTTTCTAAAAACAAATGGGAATTATCAAGAATACAAGACTAGCCTTTCTAAGTTGATTTTTCATAAAGTCTTACAAGGAAAAAGTTTTCTACAAATTTCTTTCATTCAATATCATCAAGAACATGTACATATATATCTCATGACATATCATTTATGATAGTAACTTGTTCATATTGCATGAATACTTGCTTTGGATAGTAGAAATTTCATGAACTTTCACAAAATCAATTTTCTAAAATTGTTTTTGCTACTGATTTGAACTGATTAGATCTTTTTGAAGCTTAAAATTTTTCAAAACTTAAATATGATATTAAAATTAGATAGATCTTTCGAAGTAGATAGAAATCGATATATAATTTACTAAATTCTGAGTTAAAATAACCAAGTTATGACCATTTTAAGTTAGAATTCCTGCGTAGAACGAGAATTACGAATTTGATAGTTTGTATGGGATAGAATGGATTGGTTTTGAGTTGAAATACTCATTTAGGTATTTCTTTCCTTAGGTGTCTTTGCTTTCAAGGATTCGTTGCCACCCGATTATTACAACTAAAAGACTGGAGTCCAATGGACATGTGAGCTTTCCTCTTATTTTGTTACCTTGTTTATGCTTATAGCTAGTTGCATTATAATTAGGAAAAGATAAAATTATGATGAGTTGTGATCTAATCTTTGTTGAATGAATGATAAGTATATCGAGATGAGACTTATTGTAAGAATATTGTATGAGCTAGTATAGACTTGAATTGTCTTGAATTCTCTATGATCGCTCTTAACCTACATAATTAACATGCCACGATTATATGAATAAATTGTACATGCATATCACGTAGTGAGTCACATTGCATTAGCAAGTATACCTTTGTGGGACAAAGGTATATTAGCGAAGGCGTGGAGACTCGTGTTAACATTAAGGATGTGAAATCGCTTAAGTTAACAGAAGTGAGGTAGGCACTTAAAACTACCATATAAAACAACAGATGTTGTATAACTAAGAGAAAGAGATCGAGATTATGGTTGCATGACTTATGGACTACCCCACTCGAGATTGGAATTATAGTTGCATGACTTATGGACCACCCCAACCCTGAATGGAGGGCATAAATCCATTTATAATGGCTACCGGAAAGTCATATGCTTGTATGCTCATTTGCTTGTGCATTCATATGATTGATTAACTATAACTTGCTTGTTATGGTTCGAAATTAAGGGAACTCTCACTAAGCTAGTGTAGCTTATACCTAATAGATGTTTGAATAAACAAGTTGACGGGAGAATGCTACCTGGGGACCGAGATGATTGGAGCCGAGTATGACTTCGGGATTCCGACAGGAAGTAAGAATACTTGAAGATATTAGCTGGGTCTTATGAATTGCTTTGTAATAGTTTTATGTAGTGAAATCTTTAGATGAATCGTAATTGAAGTATAGTGAATTGTATTTCCTTTACATTGTTACTTGAGTTGTATAAAAAAAAAATGTATCACTCCGATGTATCTCCTCCATGTGTTAGATGCCTTGTACATAGTATAGAAGCCTTCGTGCGACTAAGGTGGTCATTTGCTAGGCTTTAATATTGTGTACAGCGAACTGCCACGTTTAGGGTACCCTTCGGGGTGTGACACTGTCTCGAAGTCCAAAATAATAAAAATATTTTGATAACACCGTTAAGACCGATTTAATACAAAGATTTCTAAATATCAGTTTTATAATTTTTCAATAACTAAAAATAACAAATATCGCATTTATACGCGTATTTTCTTACTACCGGTATTTTACTAGTCACATCTACTTTACATTACACTACTCATTTATCTTTACTTTTTCTAATACCTACTCTTACAATACCATACACCTATTATATTTACTTTTTAGCTTTCCCATAACTTTATATCATATCTATTTTACATATTCTTACTTTTAATACAAAAAATTATAAAAAAATAAAACTCTCTCCCTCTCCCACAAGTATGGCCGA
This sequence comes from Combretum micranthum, assembly GCA_024138025.1. Classification (NCBI taxonomy): domain Eukaryota; kingdom Viridiplantae; phylum Streptophyta; class Magnoliopsida; order Myrtales; family Combretaceae; genus Combretum; species Combretum micranthum. Next base: position 89,878 of record JAMXBD010003342.1, read on the forward strand.
CGCCTCCCCTCTCTCTCTTCCTCTTATTATTTTTCAATTTTTCTTTAATTAAATCACTCAAAATTCACTCCCCATTTTCCTATAAATACCCCCCTCCTCTTTCACTCCATTCATACATTTACTACTCACAAACTCATTACCAAATCTCTCCAAAATTCTCATCTCAAAACTCTCTCCACAGCTACACCCAAAACTCTCTCAAAACTCTCTCATACTACAAACACTACCACAATTATTACTTTAGGTAAGAATTTTCCTTAAATTTCTCTTACCATGTCATGTAACTTTACATGTCCATGTTGTGAGTTTCCTAAACTTAATGTTAATGGAAGCTACACTATGTTCATATATTGTTCTTGTTCATAAATATGTATTTCTATGTTATTATTTTGCTCATCTTATTATTGATATTATGTTAACCTCTTATAATATGTAACTAGATATAATTATGTACTTATATATAATCTTTAGAGCATATAAGCTCATTGTTATTTATTTACTTCTAAGTAATGTAATTTATTTATTTATTTCATGTTATTTTAAGACTAGTCTCTAGTCTTAGACTTATCCTCATTAAGTCAAAACAATATTTGCTTTTCTTTTCTTTTTTTTTTGGATTAATCCATTCTTAGTCTCAGGATTCCTTGATGAAGCTAAGGTTCCCAATACTTGACATATTTCTTTACTTGCTTATTTTATTACTTATTATACTCTTCTTATGCTTTCATAATTTCATAATTCTATAATCATAATCATGCATGAATATATTGATTTTGTCTCAACAAAATGAAGAAGAAAAAAAAAAAAGGTTTCCTTAAAATAGAAGTTCTTTTCAAAATAAATGTTATCATGAAAGAAATGATTTTTCTATGAAAACTTAAGAATCAATCTTAGTATAATAGAATTTAGAAACCTAGGAATATAGAAATTCTTAGATAACACATTTACACCTTACAAAATTGTATTCTTTAAAATTAAAAATTTAAAGTTCTTGTTTAAACAAAAATTTTACTAAACTTCACTTTTCATCAATACTTTGAATTTCAAATAGACTAGTTTGACAAACACCAAAGAAATTTCCTTTCATAAAATAGAATGATCTTAAAGAACAAAATTAATGAACAACTTAGGAAATCATTTCTTTAAATATAAGAAATATAGAATTAATAGATTTATTAATACCTTCAAAAAGTATTAGAAACTAAGCTATACGGAATTTAGAAAAACAAAAATCCTTCTTTTGAAATTTAAAAAGACTAAGGAATGGAATTAAGGAAAAGAAAAGACTCATTTAAAATAACTTAAGAAATTTTCTAACAAGCTAAGAAGAAATTTTCAGAAGTTATACTTTTAAAAGACTTTGCTTTTACCAAAAACAATTCTTGGTTGAGACAAGTTCATTAATTTCATGCATTTAATATGAGTCAACAAATATATATACATATACTTTTTTAAGGTTTTTCAAACCATTATAATATCTATATCTTTGATACAAGTTTTTGTAAAAGAAGAAAAAGTAAGTTTTTCAAAATTAGTGGTGAATTTGATCACTATTGTTTCGGAGCTCAAACGACTTATTTGATAAAAATAATTTTGGAATTGGATAGATCTTTTCAAATACATAGAAAATTGTATATTATTGTAAATCCCCGAAATTTTTGGATCCGAATTAGTTTAAACCCTAATCGGAAGTCAACCGGATTCCCAAAATCAACCAAACCCTAGTTTACCGTAACCGCTTAAGTCCGGCATTGTCGTTTTCTCAAGCCCTAGAAAACGAAGTTGGGAAAATTAGTTGTAATAGTTCGTAATAGCTATAGGTTTTATAAAAATATCAGTTTTTCAAAATTCGAGTGTCCTTTGAACCCGATCGGACATAGTTCTTGAAAAACGTGTCCGCAAGCCCGAAATAGGAAAAATATTCCGAATATACCGTTAGACTCGTAAAAATATGAGATTTCCAAAAATATCAATTTCGTAATTTTTCGGTAGCTAAAAATATCAGATATCGCTTTTATACGCGTATTTTCTTACTACCGGTATTTAATTGTTATGTCTACTTTTACATTACACTATTTTCTACTATTCTACACTATTCATCTATCTCTACTTTTTCTTACAACTTACTCTTACAACCCATACACCTATTTCTTACACATTTTCATTTCCAATACAACTTTACATCTTTCATTTCTTACTTTTAATTAACAAAATAACAAAAAAATAAATTTTTCCCCCTCTTTATGCATGAAGTAGCGCCGGCCCTCCCCCTATAATGCCTCAAATTGTTTTATTTTTCAATTATTTAATTAACATAAATTATCTCCCACATTTTCCTATAAAGATCCCCTCATACCTTCACTTCTTTCACACCACTTCTTCTCTAAAGTTACTATACCAAATTCTCTCTCAAATTCTCTCAAGAATTTTCTCCAAGAAGTCTTCTACAAGGAGCTCCTCTCTTCTTCTTTCTTTTAGGTAATATGCCTTCAAGAAATCCACATGTTCATTTACTTAGTATGAACTTAGTGTGTGTTTTCTAAAACCATAAAGGTTAAGAAAGCAACAATAAGTTCATACTTTGTTTTTGTTCATAATATCAATCTCTTTATGTTCCTTTATGTTCTTTATATTTTCCTTTATGTTATTGCTATCTAATATATCTATATAGCTATATATACTATTTAGAGCATATAAGCTCATTATCTTGCAATTTATTTATCTTTCACGCAATTTATTTACTTTATCGCGATTTATTTCAAGTTGATTTTAAGACTAGTCATTCTAGTCTTAAACTTGTCCTCATCAAGTCAAAACAATTTCTCTTTCTTTTCTTTTCGGGACTGGTCTTTTCTTAGTCTCGGGGTACCTTGATGAAGCTAAGGTCCTAATACTTGATTTACTTTATTATTTACTTAAGATTTCAAGTTATTATTTTACTTTATATTTCTATAGCTTATGATTCATATTCATGCATGAACATAATGTTTTTGTCTCGACAAAAATAAATGAGAAAGTGTTTTCTTGAATTAAAGATTCTTTCTAAAGAAATAAATATGGAAAATGGATTTCTTAAAAACCCAAGAACATGCATGGGAATGATTTTTCTTACATAAACAAAAGATTTTATGAAAACTTATCTTTCATCAAGAAGTAGAAATTCTTTTGGAATCATTACAAGAAATAAAAATTTAGAAAATAAAACCACACTTTAGGAAATTAAAGCAATTACAAGAGATTAAATTTAGAACAAAAAATATTCGTCTCCAATAACTTAAGATCTTTCAAGAATAAAATGAATATTTCAATAAAATCTCAAGTTCAAAGTTTTACTTTTCATAAGTTGAGACAACTTCATTTACTTCATACATTTGTTATGAGTCATTACCTTTTAAAAAGTTTACAAAATACTTGAAATATTCATCTTTTCAAATAAGCTTTATTTACAAGAAGGAAAACAAATGTTTGCAAATTCGTGGAAAATCTGGTCGCTGTCTTTTCGGAACCCAAAAGACCTAGTTTTATGAAAATAAGTTTAGAAATGCGTAGATCTTTCCGAGTAGGTAGAAAACGGTATATTATACGCAAAATTCCGAGTTAAAATGAGCAAGTTATGGCCATTTTAAGTTGGAATTTCCCCTTATACGATTTTACCGCGATTTTAAGAAAAGATTAGAATCTTCAAGAAAAGAAGTTCATGAAATACTCATCTTAAGTATTTTTCTTTCTTTTAGATAATATCGAGGAGGATTGTTCATATCCCGAAGATTATTACGATTAGTGGAAATCCCGAACGACTCATCCGTTTCAAGAAAGGTGTCATTATGGCTGAGTGAGTTTATTCCCTGTTATTTATCATACTCTTGATTGTGCTTGTAAAATTAGTTGCACTAGAATTTAAGAAAAATCAAAAGGAAGTGTATGATAATATGTTGAAAGAATACTAAGTATATCGAAACTCGATTTGTTTGTAATAAAGTTGTATGTGAATTAATGTCTTGAAATGTTTGAAATTGATTGATCACTTGAAAGAAGTTAAATGTAACTACTAGACTTTAATTAAAGAAATTATTCATGCACTTCATATGTTGAGTCACATTGCATTCACTACTATACAATTGGTGGGACAAGTGTATAATAGTGGTGGTAGACATAACCGGTATATCATATCAGTGGTGAGTAGGAGCCAGTAAGAACTACTTAAATTGGTGGCTAGTAGGAGCCTGTAATAACTACAAGTTTTTGATGGCGTATAGGAGCCGGTAAGATCTATAAAAGTGTTTTTAAAAGTTGTGGTTGTCACGCCCCGAAGAGTACCCTAAACATGGCAGTCCGCCGTACACAATATTAAAGCCTAAGAATGACCACCTCAGTCACGCGAAGGCTTCCATACTATGTACAAGGCGTCTAACACATAAAGGAGACACATCGGAATGATACGTTTTATGTTGATACGATTGAGTAACAATGTAAAGGAAATACAATCCACTATACTCCAAATACAAAACCCTATACTTCAAAATACAATTCATCAAACTTCAACTACATTCATCTCAAGACTTCACTACATAAAACTATTACAAAGCAAAACGTAAAGCTTAGCCAAAAACTTCCCGCATTCTTATGTCTTGCCGGAATCCCGAAATCATTCTCGGCTTCAACCATCTCAGTCCCCACTTAGCATTCATGGAATAACCTGCTCATTTAAACAACTATTGGGGTATAAGTTACACTAGCTTAGTGAGTGTAATCTTCCACAATAACATTCATGTCACAACAATTCAAGCAAGTTATTAATCAAGCAAGTGTATGCATCAAACTCGTGAGTTTAGCATACATATGACCAACCAGAAATCATATGTGGATGGAATTGCGCCCTCCATCCTGGGTTAGCAGATTAACGACTACTGCGGTACTAATAATATCCCGTTTATGGTTCACGGCTAACCTACGATTATTCGATGTCGTTTTGGTTCACGACTAACCTACAATTATTCGATGTCGTTTATGGTTCACGATTAACCTACGATTATTCGATGTCGTTTATGGTTCACGACTAACCTACGATTATTCGATGTCGTTTATGGTTCACGACTAACCTACGATTATTCGATGTCGTTTGGTTCACGACTAACCTACAAATGCTAATGCTCCTTCCCCTTGTGATATGCACATGTCAATTTAGCATTAGTCCAAGTAGTTGATTAAGCCATTTTACTTAGGCGATCAAACAATTTTTCAGACAATCCATCATAGCTAACTACACAACCAAAATTTATCACCCGTTTCGATATTCTTAATTTGAGTTCTCACATCATCATCAACATATAATTTCCCATCATTCCCATTATTCATATTCCATTCATTTGTCCTACATTCTAGTGCACTACTTTACAAGCACATACAATAAATGAATCAGGAAGAAAAACTCACTCGGCCATTGGATCACCGGTCTTCTAGTAATAATAATCCGGTGGTAGGGAATCGTCAAACTCGGGATAACCTAAAAAGGAAGAAATACTCTAATAAGTATTTCAACTCAAACTAATCCAACGACTTCATACGAACTTATCAAATTCATAATTCGCGTCCTAAGCGGGAATTCCAACTTAAAATGGCCATAACTTGGTCATTTTAACTCGGAATCTCGCAAATTTTATATCGATTTCTATCTACTTCGGAAGAGCTTTCTAAATATGAAGTTTAAATCAAGTTTTGAAAATATCTAAGCCTCGGAATTGAGGGATCAGATCTGTACAGCGGGTATATCGATTCCAAAAATGCGGTTTTCATGAATGCACTTGAGATTCCTAAGTACAAAATGAAACTAAATACCATGGTAATGATTTTCCCTATCATGCATGTCATGATATGAACTCTTAAGTGTCTGAGGTCTTATAAATTTTTAGGCTTAAAGAATTTTAAATAAACTTTGTCTTAAGACACTATATTTTGCTTTTGTCTAAAAATCAACTTTGCTACATTTGGTCACACCTACTATTTTTAAGGATTTTTCTTTAGGAAAACTCCACTTTGTTTAAAGAAATTTTGACCCTTATATTAGTTATATCCTAAGGCCTTTATTTCTTTAATAAATTCTTCATTTGTAAACTTTTAAGAGGGTCTTTTACTAAGGTGGTTCCAAAAATCCGAATTTAGAAAATTTCATTTTCAAGTTGACTCCTTTAAGAAAAATGTATTTTATACTTAAAACTTTAAGCATTTATTTTACCTATACCCTAAGGACTTCATTTATTTAAGAAAATACCATTTTTGGAGTTGGAAAAATAGTGTTTTCTAATCATCTATCCATTATTACGAATTTTGCCTACAATATTTTTAGCTCAAAACTTCTATTGGACTTCATCTCTTGTTTTCAACATTTTCTTTAGTAAAAACTTATTTAGACTCATGGAAAATACTACCAAACATTATCTATTACCTATAGGCTCCATTTCTCTTGTAAAATATATGTTTAGAAGTTGATAAAAGTGTTTTTAACCTAGGTTTCTAAAGTCATCCGAATTTACACAAGTTCATTTCTTGAAAAGTGTTTTCCTTTTTTACTTGATTAACTCATCTATCCATAGATCTATACACTAGGAAGGTTATTTACTAAGGACAAAAACATTAAAGACTATGAATGCACATAAACTCAAAATAAAGATGAGATCTTAAATGCCTACATGAACATGAGTAGTAAAATGGTAGATCTACTATATCAAATGCTTAAATAGGTTTTGAAAACATAAAAACTATATTTTTATAAAAGATCTTTTGTTCAAAATACCTTTTGATGAAAAATCATAAAGCTTATGGCATGAAAGCTCCTTTAAATGTTAGATCTACTTGTGATGGTTTGGTATTCTTGTTTTGATATTTCCTTGTCCCTAGCAAGAGCTCATGTGGATATTTAGTTGGAAATATCCAAGAATATCCTTGCCATTACAAGGATCTAAGGTTAAGGAAGTAAGGTTCTTTCACTTTAAGGTAAAATGGAAGACAAAAAGGAAGAAAAAATTTGTGTGTGTGTGTGTGTGTGTGTGAGCTTGAAGCTCACGACAAGGAGTGTGGAGAGGGAGAGGATTTTGAGAGCTTTACTTTTTGTAAAAGTTTGAAATGTGAAAGAATGAGGAAAGAGAGAGAAAAGTAGCTTATATATTAAATGGAATTAGGTTAAATGAGACTAAAATAAATTAAAAGAAATTGCAAAAGAGAGCTTGTTGGAGGGGTTTCACGCCAACCAATGCATGAAAGGGAGGGGAGAATTTGATTTTTCTTGATTGATTTGATTTGAGTGAAAGTTGTCATAAATTGTATAAAAGTTAAGGGACAAAAAGTGTAGAGAAAAGAGAGTGATTTGAGTGATGGTAAGGGTTGGAATTATAGAGTGTGCTAATAGGTAGTATAGGTGGTACTTTTTGATAGTAGTGAATAGTTGACAAGACAATTTAATTTCCGGTAGTAATGAAATACGAATAAGAAAGCTATAACTGTATTTTTCATAAACCGAAAAATTATGAAATTTATATTTTTGAAATCCTTATTTTATTTCGATTCAAATGAGTACTCATAAGTAAATTTTTTTTGAAATTCTAGTTCGGGGCACGTTTTTCTATAATGGGTCTCGGGATGACCCGGAATTGAAATTTTCTTAAAATATGATCTTTTCTTGTTTCGAAATATAATCAGAGAACTATATTCAAAATTAATTTTCTTATAAAAGTTTCTTATTTGGAAATCGGAAAAGCCGGATTTAGGGTTTCTAGTCTTTTTCACAAAGCTTGAACTAAACGGTTTAGGGTTTCATTTTTCGGTTTTCGAAGTTTACTTGATTACTAGAAATCCGGGTATATTTATAAAATAATAAAATTGTGTAATGAAATAAAATGAATAGTGCAAAAGAATAATCAATTACCGGTAGAAATGAAAATACGATAAAAAGGTTAAAATTGTAACTTTTATAACCCGAAAAATTATATAACTGATATATTTAGAAATCTCGTGGAATTACGAGTCTAACGGTACTAATGGTATATTTTGATATCTCGAGCCGGGATACGCTTTTCGAAGTCTGTATCCGAACGGGTTCAAAATAGGTCAAAAATTTACCAATCTTATGTTTTTAAATAAACTTATATTACTACGAGCTATTCTACATAATTAAACTACCTTTCGGCCTCTAGAGTTAGGGGCGCTAGATTGCCGGACTTACACTATTGTATTCCGGTTAGGGTTTCCGGATGATTTTGGTTTAGACCTTTGCCAAATTAGAAACTGAGATTTTCTGTTATACAACGTATTTAGTTTGAGAAATTTATTTTAAATTTTATTTTTATAAGTACTCAATATCTCTTACTGCTTTTCAAAATCTGAATTGAATTATTATATCTGGAGTTATATCGGTAATGGTTACCTATATGATTTCTTGAGTTTGAGTCAAATATCGATTTTTGGAATGATTTTGGGGAAATCTTGATTTTTTTATTGCTTTGTTAAAGGATCTTCAGAGCGTTTTGTTTTCGAATTTATTTTGCTTCGATTTAAGGTTTTATGAACAATTGGTTAACTTAAGGATTATTAAATTTGTTATTTCGTTTCTTGAATTCTTCCTTCTTAAGATTACAAGATTTCAATTTCTAACTCGTTCTATGATTCTTGGGAGTTTGGTTTGATCGTTAGGGCTTTATTGTGATTTCCGTCTCTTAGGATTATTAGTCTGGTCGTTTGGGAATTTCCAAAGTCTATATTTTATTATTGGCAGATAAAGTTTTCTTAATCGTGCCAAAGCCTAGTTATGGAATTGGCCTTTGGTGATCTCTGATCTTCAAATTGTCATGTTATAGATTAACTTGCTTTTTAGCAAATTATCACTGTGTTTTATTTTTATCCGATTTTTATGAATTATAGATTAGGTAAGCATTTATCTTACGTAATGGTTTTTGGACTTAAGGACTTTTGTAGTCCTTGTTTTATTTTTAGATTTTGTCAAGACTAATGAATTCTTACTTTCGTTTATATTTTAGGACTCGTTCAAAGTTCGATTTTAATTTGGAGTGATTTTTAGGGTTTATTTTCGAAGTTCATCTTGGAATTATTTACTGAAATTTTCCGGGGCTTACAGTGGCTGTAATTGGCCTGAATACCCAACCCCGAATGAAGGGCGTAATTCATTCAACATATGATTCCCGGAAAGTCATATGTCTTGTATGCTCACGTGGTTGTTGCATTTCATATGTTTGAATAATAAACTTGATTGATAATTTTCTTCGAGTATGAATGTTGGGATTTATCACTAAGCCCATAAGCTTACACCCCTATAGATATTTGTATTCTCAGGAACACCTATTTTTGTGCCCAAGGTCTTCCCGTATCGTGTAAGTTTTATATATTGAAGCTTTTGGAGGAAATTTACTCGAAGACTTAGATTAGAATTCCTTTGAAATATTTAATGTAGTATTTTGGATGTTATAAAGTTTATCACGATCATGGGATTAGTGGGGGTATGCCCTAAGAAATTATGTAATAGACCATTGGTTATAAATGATATGATATACTTATTTCTGGATTCTTGTATGTTTATCTTTACTTGCTTAAACTATGCTTCCCAAAAGGTCTCCTATTACCGTGTTAGACGCCTTACATATAATACTAAGGCTTTCGTATGACTAAGGTAGCCATTCTTAAGCCTTGATATTATATGTGGTGGACTGCCACGTTTAAGGTACCCTTCTGGGCATGACATTTTAAGTTGGTATCAGAGCAACAAGTTTATAGAAATAAAGGTAACAAGAATAAATCTAGAATAGAAAAAGATAGATATGTTTACGAAAGGATTAGATAGGATTAGACAAGTTTAGAAATTCTCAAAAAGGAGAATTAATGACCTCCTTTGTCCTTTATAGTTTACTCTTGGAGAAGTTAGAGTTAAGGCCCAATGTTTGAACTTAAGAAATGGTGAAACCCTTGTGGACTACTAGTTAAAAGTAAGAAGCCTATATAAGGAGTTTGCCCTATTGGATTAATTAGAAGTTTCCTTACGGTAAGGGAACGGCCCACGTGCCATTGCAACCACAACTCTACGCTCCAAGAAGCTAATTCACTTCCGAAGAGAGATAGACGTTCAGTTTTCCCGATTTTGAACTTGGAATTCATGAACGATTATATATCTATGCCACGATGAGCCAGCAGATCATGGACGGATAAAGATATTTCCAACCACGTAAAGCCAGTCAAGATTTCAAATGGCCTGATGAGAATATCCCGAATTGAATACGATCTCGCGTAAGAAACTGATCGAGAAGAAGTGATGGAAGTATCGATGAGGAGCATGCAGCGCAGAGAAGTTTGATCAATGGGAGCAAGCACGTCTAGAAATAACCTTCCCGCAAAGGAAAAACAAAATGATGGACCGAAGCAACTTGAAGCTGTTCGTAACTAAGATGGCTAAGGACGACTTCTAGACCCAACCACGTAATGCAACTCCCTCACAGGAAGATAAGATCAAAGAAAGAAGGAAGGATCCACATTAGCAATCCCATGTGTCCAACAAGAATTTTGTAACAGATCGACTTAGGATATAGGATCGATTAGTAGTTTAATTTATGTTTTCGAAAAAGTGTTTAATATTTGTTGTATTTTGAATTTCTTTTGTAAACCTTGATTTCTTTATAGATTTTATTCCCTTCTATGCTTTTTAATTAAATATTTTGGTTTTAAACAAATTTCATCTCTTGATTTAGTTGCTTAAACTTTCTTGCGTGATATTCTCTTTACATGTATAATTCTTAAAAAATTTCCACAATTTCCGTAACTTAGTATGTAAAGACTTAATAATCTAGTATTTACGTAAACGATTAAAACAACCGACTAGAAGGGGACGACGAGGATGAGGCAGGCATCGAATAACCCGCCTGAGGAAGTTAACCACCAGAAGTGCCCCCTGTGGCTCCTGCCCAGACAGCAAGGCAATCTCCAACCACTCTGGGTCAGTTAACACAGCTTCTTAATGTGTTAGTTCAACAACAACAGAGGAATATGCCACCTCAGGCCAGCACAAGCACACCCCAGCAAGCACCCAAGCATCTGTACATGGACCAGCAGCACCTGATGCTCAATCACATACAGCCCTGCCGCTCCGCACCACCCGACCATAAGAACTTCACTCCAGATTTTATCAAAAGTAACTGTTACTTTGATGGAGCTTTTGGGAAACCAGATGAGGCTGAAGATTGGCTCGCACAGGTAGACGATCTTTTGCCGCTATGAAGTTCTATCATCTTCGAATAAGCTATGGTATATATGTTGAGGTTTAACGCCGCGTCTGGTGGGAGTCCAAGAGTAGGGAATTGCCGCCACCTATCACTGGATATGTTTCGGAATAAGTTTTTGGAAAATTATTTGCCTAGAGTTTAAGAGTAAGGTATAGTGCGGATTTCTTGCATACCTGAAAGGAAAATCATAGAACAATATGAGACGGAATTCAACCGACTCCTTCAGTATGCTCCGGATTCTTATAAGTATAGTGAGGAGTGAAACGACAAGTGTTCTGAATGGGTTAGATGAGGACTTAAGGATGCGGTTAGAAGAGTTTGACATCTGTACCTTCAGAGAAATGGTTAAAGAGCAAGAATTGTTGAAGGGGCAGAAAGGAAAGATGGGACTTCTGAGAAGAAAGTGCATGTGTTTGGAAGGAAATTTCAACCAGGAACGAGCTCCAATTTCCCTTCTAAGAGGTTTAAACCAATTAGCAACTTTAAGGGAAATTCGGTGGACAAAAGGATAATTCCAAGGCAGCAGTAAGTTGTTGGAAATGCAAAGGGGCGCACTATCCAAAGAGATGCCCCCTTCTCCAAACAAGTGTTATTTCTGTGGTGACCCGAGCCATAAGATTCCGGATTGCCCAAAGAAAGCTTCTACGACTTGTTTCGTATGTAAGCAAATGGGACATTTTGCCAACGAGTGTCCCAAAGAAATCTCACAACAAATCGACCTGTTGGATCTTCAGGAGGACTTGCCCCGACAAGGAGCGGGAATGGAAGCGGAAGTCGCTCGGCATCATCTATGCATGGGCTGAGAATTTACAACCTTGAAGGGCAATGGGTCTGTGAGGAGGATGCCGAAGAAGGAGTAGAGTTGGCTGCCCTGGACCATGGAGAGGAGTATGACTATAGCTTGGTTACAGGTTAGCCTCAACCTTTAAAATATATGTCTATTTTGATATCTGTTGAGTATAAAGTTATGATGTATGTTGGAAATAATAGATGTCTAGGGAACCTTATAAGGACAATAAGAATAGTAACACGTCTTGAACGCAGGAACCATACAAATAGGGGACCTAACCGCTTATACCCTCTTCGATACCGGTGCAACACATTCCTTTGTTGCCTAGTATAGCCTTGAAGACCGGTTTACCTATCACCACAACCACAACAAGTTTTCGTATAAAAACCCCCACCGGTAGTGTGGTGACTACCAAAGAAGTAATAAGGAATTGCCCCATGAAGATACAAGGCCATGAAACAACTACCGATCTTATAGTAATAGAAATCAGCAAATACGAAGTGATTCTCGGAATGAGTTGGTTGTCCATGGTGGAAGCAAAGGTAGATTGTAGAAATAAAAAGGTGGAATTCATGGGACAAGACGGGAAGAAAGCTACATTTTTGGGAGAATCCGCAACTTCTAAAAGTTTGGAGTTAAGTTCGTTCGAGGTAATTGAAGAGGTTGAGGAAGGAGTTGAAAGTTATGTGGGAAGTACGGAGGAGGATAAGGAAAGACCCAACATTGACGACATCCCCATCGTTAATGAATTCTCTGATGTTTTTCCAGAAGAATTGCCTGGGTTACCCCCAAAACGAGAAATCGATTTTGAGATCGATTTGATGCCAAAAACAGAACCTATATCCAAGGCACCATACCGAATGGCACCTGTTGAGCTCAAGGAACTTAAGAAGCAATTACAAGAATTGCTTGACCAAGGATTTGTTAGACCAAGTGTCTCGCCTTGGGGAGCTCCGGTATTATTCGTAAAGAAGAAGGATGGATCGATGAGGTTGTGTATTGATTATCGAGAACTCAATAAGGTCACTATAAAGAATAAGTATCCATTGCCAAGGATTGACGATCTCTTTGACCAACTACAAGGAGCAAGTGTATTCTCACGCATTGATTTGAGATCTGGATACCACCAGCTGAGGATAAAACCAGAGGATGTGTCAAAGACCGCTTTTAGAACTCGGTATGGACACTATGAGTTCATGGTCATGCCCTTTGGATTGACTAATGCACCAGCTGCTTTCATGGACTTGATGAATCGGGTGTATAAGCCGCTCTTGGATAAATGCGTGATTGTCTTCATTGATGATATTTTGGTCTATTCTAAAACACGGGAGCAACACAAAGAACATCTGAGAATGGCATTACAAACCTTAAGGGAGCACAAGCTATATGCCAAATTATCCAAGTGTGACTTTTGGTTGGACCAAATATCTTTTCTAGGACATGTTATCTCAGGGAAAGGAATATCAGTAGATCCTGAAAAGATTAAGGCCGTAATGGAATGGAAACAACCAAGGACGGTGACTGAGATTAGAAGTTTTCTTGGATTAGCTGGCTATTACAGGAAGTTTGTGCAAGATTTCTCAAAAATAGCTAAGCTAACTCAGTTGACCCAGAAGAATGAAAGATTCATTTGGAATGAGAAGAGGGAACAAAGTTTCCAAGAGTTAAAGCAACGGTTGGTATCTGCTCCGATTTTAACCTTACCTGATCCGGAAAAACCATATACCGTCCATAGTGATGCGTCAAGAAATGGCTTAGGATGCGTGCTTATGCAAGAAGGGAAAGTAATTGCTTATGCTTCACGGCAGTTGAGGCCGCATGAACAAAATTACCCGACGCATGATCTTGAGTTAGCCGCAGTTGTCTTTGCTCTCAAGCTTTGGAGGCACTACCTATATGGACAGAGATGCGAGATTTATACGGACCATAAGAGCCTCAAGTATTTATTCACACAAAAGGAATTGAATATGAGGCAAAGGAGATGGTTGGAGTTGATCAAAGACTATGATCTTGGAATAAATTATTGCCCTGGAAGAGTGAATGCGGTAGCAGACGCTTTGAGTCGGAAGAACCATGGAGAAGTTGCAGCCATGCTCACAACTCAAAAAGAACTTATAAAAGAATTCGAGAGATTGAGCATCGAATTTGTAGGGCAAAGCACGGAAATAGAAATTTCCCATTTGGTAATGGAGCCAACTCTGATAGAAAGAATCAAAGAATCTCAGCGATATGATGAAGTCATACAAAAGTTGAAAAGTGAGATACAAGGAGGAAAGTATGATGATTTTGAGATAGATGAGGAGGATGTAGTAAGAATGAAAGGGAGATTATGTGTACCGAATGATGAGGAGATGAAAAAGGAAATTATGAGTGAGGCACATAACTCGGGATATACCATGCACCCCGGTGGTACCAAGATGTACCAAGACCTTAAGAGTCGCTTTTGGTGGAATGGTATGAAAAAGGACGTAGCTGAATTCGTAATGAAGTGTCCCATATGTCAACAAGTAAAGATTGAACACCAAAGGCCAGGAGGACTTTTGAAACCATTGGCCATACCAGAATGGAAATGGGACCAAATTACAATGGATTTCGTATGTGGATTGCCCCGAACATCAGCCGGATATGATGCTATATGGGTAATTGTGGATCGACTTACCAAGTCAGCACACTTCATCCCCATCAACATGACCTACTCGATGGAGAAGTTAGCCCGGTTATACATAAAGGAGATTGTGAGACTGCATGGAGTTCCAGCAGGAATTGTATCGGATCGAGACCCTCGATTCGTGTCAAAATTCTGGATGAGTCTTCAGAAGTGTATGGGAACTAAGTTACATTTCAGTACAGCTTATCATCCACAAACTGATGGACAATCAGAGCGAACTATCCAAACCTTGGAAGACATGTTGAGAGCTTGTGTTATGGAATTCAAAGGAAGTTGGGAATCTCATCTACCTTTGGTAGAGTTTGCTTACAACAACAGCTATCATTCAACAATTAAGATGCCACCGTATGAAGCTTTGTATGGAAGAAGATGTAGATCACCTCTATTTTGGGATGATGTGGAAAAGTTAACAATTGGACCAGATCTCATCCAAGACGCCTCAGATAAAGTCAGGGTTATTCAGCAAAGGATGAAAGAGGCCCAAGATAGACAGAAAAGTTGGGCAGATAAAAACGACGAATCCTTGAGTTTAACGTTGGTGATCATGTGTATCTGAAAGTGAATCCGATAAAGAGTATTCATCGTGTACGGGCTCGAGGAAAGCTAAGCCCAGGTATATCGGACCTTTCGAAATCCTCGAACGAGTAGGAGATTTGGCTTATCGCTTGGCATTACCACCAAACCTGTCGGGAGTACATAATGTCTTCCATGTCTCAGTACTCAGAAAGCATATCCCCGACCCTGATCGGATTGTGGAGCTTGAACCAGTCAGCTGAAAGAGAACTTGACTTATGAGGAGCACCAGTTCAAATTCTGGATCAAAAGGTTCAAAAGCTGAGAAATAAGGAAATCCGATATGTCAAGGTGTTATGGAGGAATCATTCGCGAGAAGAGGCTTCTTGGGAAGCCAATGATGAGATCCGAAAGAAATATCCAAATCTCTTTGAAGAATCAGGTACGAATTTCAAGTTGTAAATTTCGAGTTTTAAGGACAAAACTTTCTTTAAGGGGGGTAGGTTGTAAATCCCTGAAATTTTTGGATCCGAATTATAGTTTAAACCCTAATCGGAAGTCAACCGGATTTCCTAAAGTCAACCAAACCCTAGTTTATCGTAACCGCTTAAGTCCAGCATTGTCGTTTTCTCAAACCCTGGAAAACGAAGTTGGGAAAATTAGTTGTAATAGTTCGTAATAGCTATAGGTTTTATAAATATCAGTTTTTCAAAATTCGAGTGTCCTTTGAACCCGATCGGACATAGTTCTTGAAAAACGTGTCCGGAAGCCCGGAATAGGAAAAATATTCCGAATATACGTTAGACTCGTAAAATATGAGATTTCCAAAAATATCAATTTCGTAATTTTTCGGTAGCTAGAAATATCAGATATCGCTTTTATACGCGTATTTTCTTATACCAGTATTTAATTGTTATGTCTACTTTTACATTACACTATTTTTCTATTTCTACACTATTCATCTATCTCTACTTTTTCTTACAACCTACTCTTACAACCATACATTTCTTACACATTTTCATTTCAATACAACTTCACATCTTGATTTCTTACTTTTAATTAACAAAATAACAAAAAAATAAATTTTCCCCCTCTTTATCGTAGGCGGCCCTCTATAATGCCTAAATTGTTTTATTTTTCAATTATTTAATTAACACAAATTATCTCCACATTTTCCTATATAATATCCCCCTACCTTCACTTCTTTCACACCATTCTTCTCTAAAGTTACTATACCAAATTCTCTCTCAAATTCTCTCAAGAATTCTCTCCAAGAAGTTCTTCTACAAGGAGGCTCTTCTTCGTTTCTTTTAGGTAAATGCCTTCAAGAAATCCACATGTTCATTTACTTAGTATGAACTTAGTGGTGTTTTCTAAAACCATAAAGGTTAAGAAAGCAACAATAAGTTCATACTTTGTTTTTGTTCATAATATCAATCTCTTTATGTTCCTTTATGTTCTTTATATTTCTTTATGTTATTACTATCTAATATATCTATATAGCTATATATACTATTTAGAGCATATAAGCAATTATCTTGCAATTTATTTACTTTATCGATTTATTTCAAGTTGATTTTAAGACTAGTCATTCTAGTCTTAGACTTGTCCTCATCAAGTCAAAACAATTTCTCTTTTCTTTCTTTTCGGACTAGTCTTTTCTTAGTCCCGGGGTACCTTGATGAAGCTAAGGTCCCAATACTTGATTTACTTTATTATTTACTTAAGCTTTCAAGTTATTATTTTACTTTATATTCTATAGCTTATGATTCATATTCATGCATGAACATAATGTTTTTGTCTCACAAAAATAAATGAGAAAGTGTTTTCTTGAATTAAAGATTCTTTCTAAAGAAATAAATATGGAAAATGGATTTCTTAAAAACCCATGAACATGGAATGATTTTTCTTACATAACAAAAGGTTTTATGAAAACTTATCTTTCATCAAGAAGTAGAAATTCTTTTGGAATCATTACAAGAAATAAAAATGTCATTTTACTACTTTTGAATCCAAGTTTAGAAAATAAAACCACACTTTAGGAAATTAAAGTAATTACAAGAGATTAAATTTAGAAAAAGAATATTCGTCTCCAATAACTTAAGATCTTTCAAAATAAAATGAATATTCAATAAAATCTCAAGTTCAAAGTCTTACTTTTCATAAGTTGAGACAACTTCATTTACTTCATACATTTGTTATGAGTCATTACCCTTTCAAAAGTTTACAAAATACTTGAAATATTTCTTTTCAAATGAGCTTTTTTACAAGAAGGAAAACAAATGTTTGCAAATTCGTGGAAATCTGGTCGCTGTCTTTTCGGAACCCAAACGACCTAGTTTTATGAAAATAAGTTTAAAATGCGTAGATCTTTCCGAGTAGGTAGAAAACGGTATATTATACGCAAATTCCGAGTTAAAATGAGCAAGTTATGGCCATTTTAAGTTGGAATTTTCCCCTTATAAACGATTTTACCGCGATTTTAAGAAAAGATTAGAATCTTCAAGAAAAGAAGTTCATGAAATACTCATCTTAAGTATTTTTTCTTCTTTTAGATAATCTCGAGGAGGATTGTTCATATCCCCGAAGATTATTACGATTAGTGGAAATCCCGAACGACTCATCCGTTCAAGAAAGGTGTCATCATGGCTGAGTGAGTTTATTCCCCGTTATTTTCATACTCTTGATTGTGCTTGTAAAATTAGTTGCACTAGAATTTAAGAAAAATCAAAAGGAAGTGTATGATAATATGTTGAAAGAATACTAAGTATATCGAAACTCGATTTGTTTGTAATAAGTTGTATGTGAATTAATATCTTGAAATGTTTGAAATTGATTGATCACTTGAAAGAAGTTAAATGTAACTACTAGACTTTAATTAAAGAAATTATTCATGCACTTCATATGTTTGAGTCACATTGCATTCACTACTATACAATTGGTGGGACAAGTGTATAATAGTGGTGGTAGACATAACCGTATATCATGTCATGGCGAGTAGGAGCCAGTAAGAACTACTTAAATTGTGTGGCTAGTAGGAGCCTGTAATAACTACAAGATTTTGATGGCGTATAGGAGCCGTAAGATCTATAAAAGTGTTTTTAAAAGTTGTGGCTGTAATTGGCCTGAATACCCAACCCCGAATGAAGGGCGTAATTCATTCAACATATGATTCCCGAAAGAAAGTCATATGTCTTGTATGCTCACGTGGTTGTTGCATTTCATATGTTTGAATAATAAACTTGATTGATAATTTTCTTCGAGTATGAATTTTGGGATTTACTCACTAAGCCCATAAGCTTACACCCCTATAGATATTTGTATTCTCAGGAACACCTATTTTTGTGCCCATCTCCCGTATCCGTGTAAGTTTTATATTGAAGCTTTTGGAGGAAATCTACTCGAAGACTTAGATTAGAATTCCTTTGAAATCTTTAATGTAGTATTTTGGATGTTATAAAGTTTATCACGATCCATGGATTAGCGGGGTATGCCCCTAAGAAATTATGTAATAGACCTTTGGTTATTAATGATATGATATACTTTATTTCGATTCTTGTATGTTTATCTTTACTTGCTTAAACTATGCTTCCCAAGCGTCTCCTATTACCGTGTTTAGACGCCTTACATATAATACTAAGGCTTTCGCATTTATAAAACAAATATCTACAAGTTTAATCATTCATTTTTATTATTATTTTTTTTAGGATTTAAATATTAACAAACATTTGTATTTTTTCTTTTTAAAAAAAAACTTATAATATGTACAAAATGATTATTTCAAACTATCAAAACAAAATATATTTTTTCTAATTTTATTGTCGCCCCGTAGGTGCCTACGTACTCACTAATCGAGATCAGACAAAACGTAGTTCTTTTATAAAAACTTAGTTTGTTGATCAATTTTATATTTTCAAAATATTCTCACTTTAAGTTCATTAAATTTTGAATTTTTATGAAAACCAATTTTGATGATCCTATGATCTAATCAATTGAATTTTATTTCATAAAAAATTATATTTTTCTAAGTTCAAAAATCATTAATTTATGATAATTCATGGCTAATTTAATGCTACATGAAAATCAATTTTGATTAAACAATATTAAATATTTTCATAGTAAATTTATGAAAACATTTTTGAACAACTTTAATTATTTTCAAAGTCCATTTATGAAAATAATTTTGAAAACTTTGAGTATTATCTTCATAGAAAATTTATAAAGATAATTTTGATAAAAACCTGATTAATATCTTCATAGTAAATTTATGAAAAATTTTGATAAAAAAAACTTGATTAATATCATGATTTAAAAAAAAAAACAATTTTTATTATTCAACAACAATTTTGGTTTAAAAAATCTATTTACAATTTATTTTTTTTTAAATTTGAATAATCATCACATATGTACAGAACATATTCAAAATATATCATAACAGAATTAAAATACAAAAACAAAACATCTCATGAATCAAATATATATTAAAGATCAATTTATATGCAAATACATATTCAAAATATCCAAAAAATCAAAATTGCTAAAACATGTAAATTTATATTAAAAATAATTATTCTAATTTTTCTGGATTTTTCTGAATTTTCTGGATTTTTTACAAATTTTTATTAATTTTTTCCTATTTTTTCCTATTTTCGAAATTAAATATATAATAAATAAACAATAAAATATTGCGGACTAACTGGACCGTTGGATTTTCTCGGATCAGATTTGGAGCGTCTGATCTGTAGACTAAATCTGGACCGCAGGATCTGATGACTTTCGATCTGGAGCGTTGATTGCTTTGATCGAATCTGGACCGTCTGATCCTCTGATTGAATGTGGACCGTAGATCGCTTTGATCAATCTGGACCGTCTGATCCTCTGATTGAATATGGACCGTAGATCTGGCTGACTATTGACCGACGACCGTTGATCGACGACAGACGACCGTTGACCGACGACCGACCGGGTTGGATCTAGGATTTCGGGTCGGATCTTGGATACCCGTCGGGTAAAGAAGACAATGACGGTGACTTCAAGGCGTTCCTCGGCCGCTCCTGGTGGTTTTCGAAGCCTGCAACCTTATCGGCCCGACGTGGATGGGCTGCTGCGTCCGTTGGTGGTGGTTCACTCCCAGAACCACCAGAAGTGTGGTTCGTGCGGTGGTTGAAGGTGGCAAGGATAAAAAAAAATTTCGAAAAATTTGCAGAATTCCAAATGCAAATTCGAACAATTCTAAACACTATAATCAATCAAAAACACTTCCTAAATGATTCTAACACTCTTTAATTAGATCGAAATCCTCCCGATCACTTCGAATTTGCCAATTTTGCAATTCGAACACTTTCTACTCTATTTTCAGATCTAGATCTTGTAGTGTATTTTGCGAAATTGAATTGTGCTTTCTGCTTGTGGGTGATCCTATTTATAGAGTTCGAAACAATTTGTCATTTCGAAGCTTTGTAATGGTTCAATTTTTGAATCACGAATCGTTATATTTTTTCAAATAAGAACGATTCAAAATTAGGACTCGATTCGTGATTGTTGGTTCAAATTGATCACGAATCTTATCTTTACAGATCATGACTCCTTGATTAAGTGTATTTAATTTGATTAATTGATACAATTTGGCCAATTTTGAAATTTGAAAAATCATGTCCATTCGAATTTTCCCAATTTTCATGACTCAATTAATGTGCCTTTTAGGATGAAATAATACACGAATTGTGTATAGATGTGATGTATCCCATGCCTAATTCGTATTTGTACAATTAATTTCGAAAAAACATAAAGGTTCGTTGCTCAAATGAGGTCTCAAAGTGGATGAACCGATGTGTCTTTTGGGAAAAAAAATTGAACAAAAAAGAGGCAAAATCTGCCTTAGGCTAGGATCGAACTCGGTCCCCTTGCTCCTGTGTCCATGGTTTGAACCGTTAGGCTGTGGCCTGTGCCTTGGTCATATAACTAAACCACTAGTATTTAAGGCTAATAAAATATGTTATATTGAGCTCAAATAATAATTTTTAATTTTTTCCTACATATATTTTATTTACATTACTATTATTCATTTAATTATTTTATTATACTTATTTTATTTCTCTATTTTTTTATTTTTCTATTTTCTATATTCTCTCTTTTTATATTATTTATTATTATTATTATATTTTTGATGAACTCAACATGACATTAATTTATTATAGACTTAAGCCTATTTTTCAATTGGGCAAAAATTGGGTGTCTACAGCTGCCCCTCTTTGCGGTAAAGTTTGAACAAAACTTTTGCCACAAAGACAAAAGGATAGTCAATTTTTGCTTAATTTCTCTTGCCGAATTTTGTTTTTAACAAAGAGATTTTTATCTTGTGCTAAACTATCTGTCGAGTTTAGACATTAAGATTTGCTAGGTCAACTGTCGGCCTAGGCTTTGGAAAAATGAGCCATCTGTCGGGCCTAGATTTAGAAAAATGATAGACCATCTGTCGGGTCTAGATTTTAGAATAATGATAGGCCATCTGTCGGCCTAGACTAAAAAACTGGTAGGCCATCTGTCGGGCCTAGATTTAGAAAATGATAGGCCATCTGTCGGGCCTAGACTAAAAAACTGATAGACCATCTGTCGGGTCTAGATTATAAAAAACTGTTAGGTTATCTGTCGAACCTAGGTTTGGTCATTTGGTGACCATCTTGAATGGATGGATTTCTAAATTTGGTCACCATCTTGAATGGATGGATTTCTAAATTTGGTCACCATCTTGAATGGATGGATTTCTAATTTTGGTCACCATCTTGAATGGATGGATTTCTAATTTTGGTCACCATCTTGAATGGATGGATTTTGGTCACCATCTTGAATGGATGGATTTAATTTGGTCAGTACTAAACTATCTGTCGAGTCTAGACTGAGGGGTACATAATTTCTTGACTGTGACTTTTTAATCCATTTGGGGTTCTTTGGGTTGAGGACATGACAATTTGGTCCCTCATAATTTGGTGCGAATTGACTTGACTGATAACCATAATTCTTAAAGGCAGGATAACGCTCATTTGAGTAGGTGATCCTAATTCTCAAAACAGTAGGACGACGCTCCTTCGAGCAGGTGATCCTAATTTTTCAAACAGTAGGACGACGCTACTTTGAGCAGGTGATCATGATTCATAACACAATAGGACGACGCTCTTTCGAGCAAGTGATCCTAATTTCTCAAACGATAGGATGACGCTCCTTTGAGCAGGTGACCCGATAATGATAACTTAAAAAACTCCTAGAGACTTATAGCTTAAAAATTGGGCTAATTTGGAAACTTTTCTTTCTTTTTCACTTTAAATCTACTGGGGATTATTTAGCCGAGAAAACAATAATCTCACAAACTTGGTTGAAGAATTTGTTTGAGAAAGCAGTGAATTTACTTTCTCTTTCTTGGAAATTTGATTGACTTGGTTCAGAAAGTAATGAATTTGCTATTTCTTTGAAAAACTTAGATTGACAAACTTAGTTGAGAAAGCAACGAGTTTGCTATTTCTTTGAAAAACTTGATTAAGAAAGCAACAATTTACTATTTCTTTGATTGAAAAACTTAATTAAGAAAGCAACAATTTTGCTATTTCTTTTGAAAAACTTGATTAAGAAAGCAACAAATTTGCTATTTCTTTGATTGAAAAACTTGATTAAAAAGCAACAATTTGCTATTTCTTTTAAAAAACTTGGTTTGAGAGAGTCATTGAAAAAGTGGTCCTGAAAAACCTAACTTCCTTCTCCTTTTTTAGCTTTAATTGGAAAGTGATGAACTTACAATGCCTACTTTTCTCATAAATGTCTCTCTTTTTTTTTTTCATCATCAAAGATCTGAACCAAAGGTAATTTTTATATATTTTTGAAAAATTCTTCTTTTTCTTTTACTTTCAAAGAAAGTTACCAACAGGTAAAAATAATTGTGTTTGCCCATTGATCATTCACTTTAGTTCCGCCACAGGCTTGACCATTAAACCATAAAGGTTTCTTATTGAAAAATTTTAATCATTGGGGGCAAAAAATTGTACTTTTGGGACTTCAATTCATATTTGGGGCATTGTTTTCAATTTTGGGGCAAATAATTGCTACACTTGAGGCAGATATTTTTCAAATTGGAACAAGTAAATTTTATGCCCCTGTGGACTATTTTTATACCAAGATTGGTTATCTCATTTTGATTGCCTAGTCAAAGAGGACTTCCTCACACTCTCTTAGGCTCATTCACTTCTGGCTCAGATTCCAAAAATTATGGTCCGTCTCGCAAGTAATACACATTGGTCAATCTATTAGGTCTTCTTTGTACTGTAATGTGGGCTTTTGGTTATCGACTTTAATGAAAAGGATATTTCATAAGGCTTTTTACTGAAAAATTTTCAACATATCCCGGGTTTACAAGTCAAGAACCCTTAAGAAAAACTTGATGATGCACTTGCCCCTAGTTTCAAGGGTATTAATAAATCAACTCCTTTGATCCAAAAAGTCTCCAAAGGGTGGAATTTGTGGGTGGGGCTTGAATTTTGATGAATTTTGATGATTTTGAACTATGTGTTTGTGTTTGCAAATCATTGATTTTGATCACCTTGTTTGCTTTTTTTTTTTTTATCTCTTTTTTCCTTTATCTTTTTGTTGATCTTCCTCTTGATTTTCCTTGTCTTTTTCTTTTCTTGTTTTTTCTTCTTTTTTTTCTCTCTTTTTGCATTCTTTTCTTTCTCTCTTTTTTCATTCTTTGGTTTCTCTCTTTTTTCATTTTCATTGCCCTTTTAGACGAATTCAAGGTGATTTATTCTTTTATAGCTCAAAGTGTATTTGTTGTGTATGGTTTGAAATGAAGACTCTTTTTCCTTTCATAGGAAATGATTTATTTGTGTCAATTGACTACTCTTGAATTGATGCGACTAGGTCAAGTGCATATAAGTTATTCCTTTTTCTCCTTAATAATGACCCTAACCTCCAAATTGCCCCATTGTGGGGCCCCAATGCGGGGTGGTTCTTGACAGGGTTTATTTTTAAGATATTCCTTAATAGGCTCAAATGGGTCAACAAAGGGGATAAATGTGTTTAGGATTTTGAAATGAATGCCTAATTTCATTTTGACTCATGTACTAAATTCAAGACAGACCTCCTTTAAGGAATGAGTCCACCTTATCTCTCACAATTCACTCTCTCTCGAGTGTGTGTAGGGTTGGTGTTTGGGATTAAGTTTGCCTCTTTTCATCCTTGGCAATTTTTTTATGAGATATTTCTCTTGGCTTTCAATTATCCATTTTTTATTGCCTCAAGATATTTAACTAAATGCCCCATTTGGGTAAATCAAATGCCCCTTAATTGGTAAAGTCCTTTTGGTTGCCCCTAATTTTGATTTTAGTTGCCTTTTGCTGAAAGTGAATGATCATTGGGGTAACAATTTTTGAAATATTTTTTCCTGTTGGCAATTTTCTTTTTTTTTTTATTTATACAATTTTTTTTTTAAAAAAAAACTTTTATTCTTTCATCCTTTTTTAACAAATTTGAAAAACTTTTATTCTCTTCCTTTTGAAAAAAAAGTTATTTACAAAAGAGGTTTGGAAAATGAATGTTTATAATCTAAAGTGGAAATTTATTTACAATTCAAAGTTTTTTTCTTTAGGCAAAAACTAACTTACAAGAATAGAGGTAAACAAATGACCTTATCCATTTTTTCAAAAATTAAGTGGGGGTTGATATTTTCAAAATGATGGAATTCTCATAACAAAGGTTATTTTGGTTGGAAAGGACCTATAACTATAGGTGGACAATAATTCTATGGACATGTACAAGTCTATAATACACATTTCATTTTTTAATTAAGGAAATAATACAAATGCAAGAATGCAAATATGCTAGCACACGAATGCAAATGGGGATATTGACCACTAGGATTTTGAAAAATATTTACCGGGTTGTATTTAGAAACAATGATTTAGAAACCTTCATCAAATCCTTTTATTTATCTAACTATCTTATAGGGCCAAGAATATAACTCCACATTTTTTAAGACTTTGTTGGAATTGATTAAAAACTTTTTGTTTTATTTAATTGATTTTTTTTTAATAAATGATACAACTCCATTTTTTTTGAAAAAATTTGGTCAAATCCTATGAATGCATGACTTGGGTAAGGTTCTATAGGTTCCCCGGTCTAGCAAATCATAAGGCTAAACCGGAGTGGGAGTCTTTTCTTGATCTAGAGGGTGGAAACCACAGCCCCCAGACCTTACTTCGAACTCCTCGCTTAGGCTCTTAAGACGGCCTGGGTTCGACCGTATCTAGCACACATTGTGTGCATAAATGCAAATGCACATGCAAGTGAAATGAACTAATTTAAAATCTAAGTTACAGACATATATACAAGAACACATACGAACAGATAATTGTACAATATACAAAAATAAAGGATAAATTTTAAATTTTAAACTTAAGTGGCTAGCCCTCTTAAAAAATAAGCGAGTCCCAAGCTGTCGAGCCTAGATTTTAAAAATCATCCGGTTCATTTCTCCTAACCCGATTCACATTAAACCCAAACCCATTTAACATGAATCCTCGACTAGGGGTTAAAAGAAATTTAATTTTTGAAAACTTTTTAGAGTCGCCACCCGATATAAATCGGGAAAAAATAAAGCTAGGATCAATGGGTCGGTTAATCCTAACTTAGCCACTAGTCTGCGAAAAGTTTGATTTAAAAATCAAATTAAAAAAAAATACCAGATATCTGAGTCCGGGGGCTAACCTATTAAAACCTAAGCGGTTACCACTTTAAATTTAAAATTTAGAATTTATCCTTTTCTATACTAAAAAAATTCAAACAAAGCATTTATAAAACAAATATCTACAAGTTTAATCATTCATTTTTATTTTTATCTATTTTTTTTTAGGATTTAAATATTAACAAACATTTATATTTTTTCTTTAAAAAAAAAACTTATAATATGTACAAAATGATTATTTCAAACTATCAAAACAAAATATATTTTTTCTAATTTTATTGTCGCCCCGTAGGTGCCTACACTCGCTAATCGAGATCAGACAAAACGTAGTTCTTTTATAAAGAACTTAGTTTGTTGATCAATTTTATATTTTAAAATATTCTCACTTTAAGTTCATTAAATTTTGAATTTTTATGAAAACCAATTTTGATGATCCTATGATCTAATCAATTGAATTTTATTTCATAAAAAATTATATTTTCTCAGTTCAAAAATCATTAATTTATGATAATTCATGGCTAATTTAATGCTACATGAAAATCAATTTTGATTAAACAATATTAAATATTTTCATAGTAAATTTATGAAAACATTTTTGAACAACTTTAATTATTTTCAAAGTCCATTTATGAAAATAATTTTGAAAACCTTGAGTATTATCTTCATAGAAAATTTATAAAGATAATTTTGATAAAAACTTGATTAATATCTTCATAGTAAATTTATGAAGATAAATTTTGATAAAAAAAAACTTGATCAATATCATGATTTAAAAAAAAAAACAATTTTTATTATTCAACAACAATTTTGGTTTAAAAAATCTATTTACAATTTTTTTTTTTAAATTTGAATAATCATCACATATGTACAGAACATATTCAAAATATATCATAACAGAATTAAAATACAAAAACAAAACATCTCATGCATCAAATATATATTTAAAGATCAATTTATATGCAAATACATATTCAAAAAAATCCAAAAATATCAAAAATTGCTAAAACATGTAAATTTATATTAAAAATAATTATTCTAATTTTTCTGGATTTTTCTGAATTTTCTGGATTTTTTACGAATTTTTATTAATTTTTTCCTATTTTTTCCTATTTTCCGAAATTAAATATATAATAAATAAACAATAAAATATTGCGGACTAACCTGGACCGTTGGATTTTCTCGGATCAGATCTGGAGCGTCTGATCTGTAGACTAAATCTGGACCGCAGGATCAGATGACTTTCGATCTGGAGCGTTGATTGCTTTGATCGAATCTGGACCGTCTGATCCTCTGATTGAATGTGGACCGTAGATCGCTTTGATCAATCTGGACCGTCTGATCCTCTGATTGAATATGGACCGTAGATCTGGCTGACTATTGACCGACGACCGTTGACTGACGACCGACGACCGTTGACCGACAACGACCGGGTTGGATCTCGGATTTCGGGTCGGATCTTGATACCCGTCGGGTAAAGAAGACGATGACGGTGACTTCAAGGCGTTCCTCCCGCTCCTGGTGGTTTTCAAAGCCTGCAACCTTGTCGGCCCGACTGGATGGGGCTGCTGCGTCCGTGGTGGTGGTGGTTCACTCCCAGAACCACCAGAAGTGGTGGTTCGTGCGGTGGTTGACGGCGGCAAGGATAAAAAAAAATTTCGAAAAATTTGTAGAACTTCCAAATGCAAATTCGAACAATTCTAAACACTATAATCAATCAAAAACACTTCCTAAATGATTCTAACACTCTTTAATTGGATCGAAATCCTCCCGATCACTTCGAATTTTCAAATTTTGCAATTCGAACACTTTCTACTCTATTTTCAGATCTAGATCTTGTAGTGTGTATTTTGCAAAATTGAATGTGCTTTCTGCTTGTGGGTGATCCTATTTATAGAGTTCGAAACAATTTGTCATTTCGAGCTTTGTAAAGGTTCAATTTTTGAATCACGAATTGTTATATTTTTTCAAATAAGAACGATTCAAAATTAGGACTCGATTCGTGATTGTTTTCAAATTGATCACGAATCTTATGTGTACAGATCATGACTCCTTGATTAAGTGTATTTAATTTGATTAATTGATACAATTCGGCCAATTTTGAAATTTTAAAAATCATGTCCATTCGAATTTTTCCCAATTTTCATGACTCAATTAATGTGCCTTTTAGGATGAAATAATACACGAATTGTGTATAGATGTGATGTATCCCATGCCTAGTTCGTATCTGTACAATTAATTTCGAAAAAACACAAAGGTTCGTTGCTCAAATGAGGTCTCAAAGTGGATGAACCGATATGTCTTTTGGGAAAAAAAATTGAACAAAAAGAGGCAAAATCTGCCTTAGGCTAGGATCGAACTCGGTCCCCTTGCTCCTGTGTCCATGGTTTGAACCGTTAGGCCATTGGCCTGTGCCTTGATCATATAACTAAACCACTAGTATTTAAGGCTAATAGAATATATGTTATATTGAGCTCAAATAATAATTTTTAATTTTTTCCTACATATATTTTATTTACATTACTATTATTCATTTAATTATTTTATATACTTATTTTATTTCTCTATTTTTTTATTTTTCTTTTCTATATTCTCTCTTTTTTATTATATTTATTATATTATTATATATTTTGATGAACTCAACATGACATTAATTTATTATAGACTTAAGCCTATTTTTTAATAGGGCAAAAATTGGGTGTCTACAATAGTGAAATAGAATTAGAAAGTTTAAGTAGAATTTCTACGAAATACTTATTCCGGGCATTTCTTTGTCTATGACGAAGGATACAAGATTATCCTTTTGTTACACCCCAACGGGTACCCTGAACGTGACAGCCCGTCGTATACAATATTAAAACTTAAGAATGACCACCTCAATCACTCGAAAGCTTCCATATCGGTACAAGGCATATATTCACATCAAAGAGAGACCGGTGAAGTAAAGTATTTTAAGATATTGGTTGCAGAACATGCAAAATAACACTTAATATATTTCATTGAAATAAAAAGTCTTACAACTTCTAAGGGGCATTCCCCGATAATAACAATATGGGCCTACTAAGATAAATAACTAAGAGATTTTAGAAGAAATCTACTCTAAAACATCAAACAAGTTCCTCCAAAAGCTTCCCAAATAAAGATTCTATCCGAGTGATCAAGATGGTCTTGGGTGCGAAAAGATAATCTTGTAATATCAAAAATCTATAGGGGTATAAGCAAACTAGCTTAGTGAGATATTCCTTATGCAAAAGTACTCATAACAGGTAATCAACCAAGTTTATTAATCAAGCATATGGAATGCAATAACCATATGATCAAACATTACATACGACTATCCGATTTCGTATATGATGGATTTACCCCTCCATCGATGGTTAGGGAATGATTTGAACTAGGCCCCAAATGACCTCCTTAAAGTTGCACGTCTTAGGGTTCCAACGAACGGTACTACTAATCCCCGGCTTTCCTTACCCAAAATGATCGATTCGGCTCGGCTACAACTTGAGATCGTATTCCCTAAACGTCCTAAACTCTTAAGATGTAGCAAGGCAGCTTACCTTTCCGGTCCCATGTTGAGATAGTAGCAAATTTTAAAATGATATTCTAAGTGATATGCATGAGCAATTTATTATATGGGGATTCCAATATGACATTAAATCATTTAAAGCGATCAAGCAATAATTGCACACATAGCAATACATACATAGAAATAATTATATCAATTGCAGATTGGGTTTCGATATACTTATCATTCATTGATCGTATATAACATTTCACATATATAATTCCCATGATATCCCCAATGCATATAAATTTTTGTCTTTTCCTAACATCTAGTGCTCTATTCAACAAACACATGCGTGCATACATAAACGTAAAGGAAACTCACTCGTCCATAGCGTTCTTCTAGGAGTCGAAGTATTCCTCGGGGAATAGAAAATCTTGGTCCTCAACACCTAAACAAAAGAAATACCCTAAGTGAGTATTTCATCCAATCTACTCAAATCTCTAATTCTATCTTATTGAAATTGTCAAAAATGGTATGAATGAAATCCCAACTTAAAATGGCCATAAATTGCTCATTTTAATTCGGAATTTCGCATATTATATACCGATTTCTACCTACTCGAAAAAGATATATCTATTTCTATGTTATTTTTATCAAAAGAAGTTATTTGGGTCTCGAAATATTATCGTACAGATTTGCGAAAATTCCAGATTTCAAACTCAAGTTTTCATACTTTTCTTCATTCAAGAATTCATGTACAAAAATAGATAATTGTATGGTTGAAAAATCCTTTGAACATATATATAGACTCAAACCATATGCATGAATTTAGTGGTGTTGTCTCAACAATGATCTTGTAAAATAATGTGTCTTGAAGTGAGAAAAGCTAAGACTTGAAAATCTCCTTTTTAGTTTTGCTTGGAAAATTTATTAGTAAGTATTTCCTTCTTTTAACTCCATTTCTTAATTTTGAGAATAATTACATTTTCGAAAGTAATTTTAATCTTTTAAGATTCCCATAACTTTATCTCTAGTGGTTTGGAAAATATAGTTTTTCTAAATATTTCTTGATTATGTGTTCTAAAGTTTTTCTAAAGTTTGATCTCAAGAATACTATTAATGATCTTATAATTTATTTTTTATTTCCTAAGTAAAGCTTATCCTTAGAAAGGTTATTCTTTAATAATTTTGTAAAACTTATCTAAAACTTAGTATGAAAACTTTACATATGAGTTTAAGAAAACCTTTGGTTAAACAAAGAATTAAGTTAAAAATCTTCTTATTTATTGGTTTGAAAAGAGAGTTTATAAACTTTATTCAAAAATCCCATATAGTATTATTACTAAAACTTGGATAAACTTATCTAACTTTAGAAAATATTGTTAATAAAAACTTTAAGTCTTTATGAAAAATAATTTCTTATGTGACAAAATTTACTTTTAAAGAAAGTTCCTATATTCATTACTTAAGAAAACTCTTTTCATTAAGGTTGAGACAATAACAACATGTTCATGCATAAATGAAATGTAACTATGAGAAATATAATAAAAACAACATAATAAGATAAACATAATATGACTTAAAAGTAAAGTCAAGTATTGGAAACCTTAGCTTTATCAAGGTATCCCGGGACTAAGAATAGACTAGTCCCAAAAGAAAAACAAAGAAATCGTTTTGACTTGATGATGACAAGTCTAAAACTAGAAAGACTAGTCTTAAAACAACATGAAAGTAAATAAATTGCAAGGTAAGTAAATAAATTGCAAAACAAAGGAGCTTATATGCTCTAAAAGATATATATAGCTTCATAGATATATTTAGTTATATATATATATATATATATATATGAAAGCAACATAAAAAAAATTCATGAACAAAAACAAAATATGAACCTATTATTGCTTTCTTTAACCTTTATTTAGAAAACAAACACTAGCTCATACTAAGTAAATGAGCATAAAAGAAACTTTAAAGAAGAATTACCTATCAAGACTAATTTTAAGAGAACTTTGAGAGAGGACTTTTTGTAGAAATTTGAGAGAGTAATTTTAGTATGTGGAATGTGTGAAGGAAGTAGAAGGAAGAGGGGGTTATTTATAGAAAAATGTGGGAGGAAAATTGTGTTAAATAAATAATTAAAATTAAAACAAATTGATGGATTGGAGAGGGGAGGAGGCCGGTTTTGGGTTGTATGGGGAAATTGATTTTTTTGTTTTTTAATAAAAGAAAATATGTAAAGTGTGATGTGATTAAAGTTGTATGGGGAAGGTAAATTGTAAGGTATAAGTATGGAAAAGTGTAAGAGTAGAGTATAAGAAAAAGTAGAGATAAATGAATTGTAAAAAATTGTAGAAAAGTACTATGAATTAGACTAGATAATTAAAATACGTTAGTAAAGAAAATACATGTAAACGGCCTATATCTGATATTTTTAGTTATCAAAAAGTTCTAAAACTGATATTTTTTAAATCCTTATATTTTTATGAGTCTATTGGTGTTGTCGGAATATTTTCACTGTCTAGTGCATAGGGGCACGGTTTTTATCGAATTTATCTTTAAGTATACATGGTCTCCCACTTGAAATTCGAGAACTCGCCTTTTCTGATTTGCCTACTTTTCTGTTTATCTTGGGCCTCTTTCATTTGTTGTCAGATTATTCTTACTTTGTCTGCTGCATCTTGTACCAAGTCTGGTCAATGGCAAGCTTTTCCACATCATCTAAAGCAAAGCGACCTACAGCATTGCCCGTACAAAGCTTCATATGGCGGCATTTGTATGGTAGAGTGGTAGCTGTTGTTGTAGGAAAACTCTATGAACGGCAAATGAGCATCCTAACTTCCATTAAATTCCATAACACAAGCTCGTAACATATCTTCTAAGGTTTAGATCGTCTGTTCCGATGTCCATCGGTTTGGGGTGATAAGCTGTGCTAAAATGCAACTTTGTCCCCATACACCTTTGTAAACTCGTCCAAAACTTAGATACAATCTAGAATCTCGATCTGGCACAATCCCAGCAGGTACTCCATGTAAACGTACTATTCCCTTTATGTGTAGCTTGCTACTTGTCCATTGAGTATGCCATGTTGATTGGTATGAAAGCCGACTTGTTAGACGATCTACCACGACCCATATGGCATCATATCCTGCCGATGTCCTTGGTAGTCCACACATGAAATCCATCGAGATTTGATCCCACTTCCACTCGAGTATTGATAAAGGATTTAGCAATCCTCCCGGCCTTTGATGTTCCACCTTTACTTGTTGACAAGTTGGGCACTTCATCGCATAATTATCTACATCCCGTTTCATCCATTCCACCAAAAGTGGCTCTTGAGATCTTGATACATCTTAGTTCCTCCTGGGTGTACCGTATATCCCGAGTTATGAGCTTCACTCATGATTTCTCCTCTATTTCCTCATCATTCGACACACATACCTTCCTTTCATCACTACATCCTCTTCATCTATGGTGAAGTCATATACTTCTCTGCTTGCACTTCCCGTTTTATCCTTTGTGTGACTTCATCATATCGTTGAGCTTCTTAATCCTTCCACAAGGGTTTGTTCCATCACCAAGCTAGATATTTCTACCTCCACCTCTTTCCAATAAACTTGATACTTAGCTTTTTGAATTCTCTTACCAACTCCTTTTTGTTGGTCAATAAAGCGGCAACTTACTCATGATTCTTTCAACTTAAGGCATTAGCCACCGCATTAACTTTCCTTAGACAATAATTGATTCTAAGATCATAGTCCTTTATAAGCTCCAACTATCTCCGTTGTCACATATTCACTCCTTCTGAGTGAATACGTACTTGAAGGCTCTTGTGGTCCTATATATTTCGTATCTTTGTCCATACAAGTGATGCCTCCATATCTTGAGTGCGAAAACAACGACTGCTAGCTCCAAGTCATGTGTCGGATAATTTTGCTCATGCGGTCTCAACTATCGCAAGCATAAGCAATCACCTTTCCTTTTTGCATTAGCACACATCCAAACCATTTCTTGATGCGTCCCTATGCACCGTGTAAACTTCTCTGGGTTTGGCAAAATAAGTATTGGTGCGAATACAAGCTTTTGACTTGAGCTCTTAAAACTCTTTTCTCTTTTATTCGTCCAAATGAACTTCTCATTCTTTTAAGTAAGTTGTGTTAACGGCTTGGCTATAGTCGAGAATTCTTACAAAACTTTCAATAATAGCCAGCTAACCAAGAAAACTTCTTACTTCTGTTACCATCTTCGTTACTTCCACTCCATCACTGCTTTTATCTTTTCAGATAACAAAATGTATGCCACTTCCTAAACAACATGTCCTAAAAGGGATATCTTATCTAACCAAAAGTCACACTTTGCAACTTAGCATAACAACTTACGTTTCTCTAAACGTCCGAAGCGCCATACGGATATTCCTCATGTTCTTCTCGTGTAGTTGAGTAGACCAAAATGTCGTCGATGAAAACTATAACACCTTAACTGACAAGGGCTTATAGATTTGATTCATTAGTCCATGAAAGCGGTAAGTGCATTTGTCAATCCAAAAGACATCACTAAGAACTCATAATGTCCATATCGATTCGAAAAGCGGGCTTTGGTACATCTCCGGCCTTACTCTTAACTGATAGTATCCAGACCTAGGTCGATGCGTTGAAAACATACTTGCTCCTTGCAACTGATCAAAGAGGTCATCAATCCGGTAATGGGTACTTATTCTTGATTGTAACCTTATTCAACTCCGGTAATCGATACACAACCTCATAGACCTATCCTTTTTCTTAACAAACAAGACTAGTGCTCCCCATGGTGATACACTTGGGCGAATAAATCCTTGATCCAGAAGCTCTTATAATTGCTTCTTGAGTTCCTTCAACTCTATCGGTGACATGCGGTATGGAGCTTTCGAAATTGGCTCTGTTTGGCATCAATCTAATCTCGAAATCAATCCCCTCTTTGGTGGCAATCCAGTAATTCCTTAAAAAACATCAGGAAACTCATTGACTATAGGTATATCCTTCACCTTTGGTCTCCACTTTCTTCTTCTACGGTATTGATTTGTCGGTCGATCTCCACCTCATTTGTTACTAACTTGAGCAAACTTAATCCTCGCCTCCTTACGACTGCGGATTCCCTTTGAACTCAATATCCTTCCCGTTACATCCTTAAAATTCACCTTCTTCTCTCTACAATCTACCATGCTTTAACACGTCAACCAACTTATGCCAAGAATTACTTCATACTTATTCATCTCCAGCACAATCAAGTCACTTGTCGTATGGTGTCTTTGGATCTCTGAAGGACATTCCTTCAACATCTTTGGTGGTTATGACGCTACCCGTGGGTGTCTTTATCTTGAAGCTTGTAGCGGTGTGACTATAGTAAACCAATCTTCTTAGTAAGGTTAGGGTGATAAATGAATGGTGGCTCCGGTATCAAACAAAGCATAATGGTTTTCACTAGCTACTCGTATGCTTCCTGCATTCAACAGCACTATTACTAATCATACTACACTTATCTAACTTTTCTAAAGTTTGGGTAAGAGATATAGGGATCCTATTGTTACAGATTAATAACGTAAAGAGATACTATAAACAATCAAAACGATAGCTTAAGGTTAGGGCTAACTTGCAACGATCCATGATCATAGCCTTCGTCTCCCTCCAAGGCAGCAAACTCACATCCTTCTTCTTCATCATCAACTTCGTCCACATCCACTACCCTCAAGGTTGTAAACTCTCATTCCATCATCATCGAGGTGCTAGACGGTTCCCATTTCCATTGCCATTGTTGGTTTTGACAAGGGCGGATCCTCCTGAGGTGTTGGATGACCTCACTAAAGCATTTTCCTTTTTGGGCATTCATTTACAAAGTGCCCTGGCTGCTTACACACATAGCAGACACTAGTTTCTTCTTGGGACACTTCAAGATTTTATGATCCAGGTTGCCACAAAAGTAGTACTTGTTTTGCAATTGTGGCAAGACTTTGGATAATGCTTCTCTCAGCATTTCGCATGACATCTACTTTAGTCATTCCCTCTGATTGCTCTCGCTTCCTTTAAAACTTCAAAAGGTCTTAAACCTCTTATTGTTGAATCCAACTTGGTCCTCATAAGCTTCCTCCCAAACACAAACACTTTCTCTCCGGAGCTTTTGTTTCATCTATTTCTCCTTCTATGATTCGACCTTTCCACTAGCCCCTTAAAACTTCTAATATCAAACTCCACCAAATC